>CABFOW010001269.1:69421-97111 GCA_902141385.1 Timema californicum | reverse complement strand
CCCCCCCCCCCATTTTTCACGGTTCCCCAAAAAAGGGTCGTTACTTCGAGAGGGACGCTATTCCCGGGGTCGTAGAATCGAGAATTGACTGTATTTACTATCTCAAACAAAAACAGCCAGGGCGTGGTTGAATTTGGTATTCGAGATCTCAAGCTAAATCACCATCGCATCTGTTCATGGATAAAAGGGTCCCGGGTTATTTTTCCGGCAAGCTCAAATATTTACTATCATGTTTGTTTCCTGTTTCTAGATATTAAAGCAATTGGTTTGTATGTCAGGGCCATCATTTTGGAGGTACAGGGTAGCGGGAGGGCAGACTGAGTCCATGAGTGTAGGAAGGGAGTATAAGGGGTTCAATCCCCTCCCAAAATATCCCGGAGTTTTTAATATGAAGCTTAAAGATGACCTTGTATAAAATTTGAAATAAATTCTAGAGGAATTTTCTTTTCAAAGATTTTCCAGGGAAGGACCACTCCAAATAACTTCTATAGGTATTTAGTTTTAAAAAAAAATAGTTCGAATATCACTCTAAAGGGCTTTTAGAGGTCTCCAAATACTAATAGAAACACCCCTAAATCCAGGTGAGAACCATTTTAAATAGCTTCTTAAGACATACAATTTTAAAGATTTGCTGATGGAAGACAACTTCAAATGGCTTTTAAAGTCATCTAATTTTTTAAAAAAATTATAAAAAACAATTCTGGTCAGCACTCCGTAAAATAGCTTTTAGAAGCATTTTCAAAAGTTTCCTAGTGAGGTCTACTCCATAATAGCCTCTAGACGTATCAAAATTCCAAAATATTACAACTATAGTGAGCAATTCATAAAATAACTTTAAGAAACATCTTAACCTAAAATTTCGAAGAAGGACTACTCCAAAATAGCCTCTATAAGTATTCAAATTTCCAAATATTTTGGAGGGAGCACTATTTTAAATAGCTGAAAAAAGATTATAATTTTCAAAGATTCACTAGACGAGAGCCACTACCAATATCTTCTGACTCACCCAATGGTCTAACATTAACTAGGAAAGAAGAGGGTAGAAAGCCACTACCAATATTTTCTGACTCACCCAATGGTCTAACATTAACTAGGAAAGAACAGGGCAGAAAGCCACTACCAATATTTTCTGACTCACCCAATGGTCTAACATTAACTAGGAAAGAACAGGGCAGAAAGCCCCTACCAATATTTTCTGACTCACCCAATGGTCTAACATTAACTAGGAAAGAAGAGGGTAGAAAGCCCCTACACTCTTTAGTTACTTGCCCCTCACTCTCAAGTTTTACACAAATAAAGTTCCACACCTACTGTATTCAATAAAAATGTTCTTATTTCCGAGGTTTTAGTAATATTTCTTAACATCATGTCATAGAACTACGATTTTGAAACCCCACTCCCCCCACACAAATTACATTTTCCCCACGCCCACGGCAGGCTCTACATGAACTGGCTCCTAAATTGAGATTACAATAATATTTTTATCATTGAATCCCTCTCTAAACAATTTAAAATATTTTAAAACATATTTAGAGTATGAATTTTATAAAACTTTCCACGGTTAATATCATGGGTATTGAAAAGAAGACAGAAAAGAAAAGTATTATTATTATTATTACTATTACTATTAAAATTAATATTTTCGAGGAAAATGGGGGTTAACCCACAAAATATCCCATCGGTAGCTATAGCCTTTTCAGGAGCAAGGGGATAGTCAGTGTGCTCGTCATGCATTTCTTCCGGGTAGTCAAAGTCAACTTCTAATATATAGGCCACAGGACGACCATCAGCAACTGGAATTACATTGAGATGTTCTACTTCAACCGGGATCAACCACCTAAAATCACATCGCGAGAGATATTCAGACCTCTCAGTCCTATATAAATTATTACAATCCCAGTATGTGATGTAATTTACCTGATTTTCAAGTTTGAAATCTTTCATACCACGTATCCCCCTTATCAATGAATAAATGCATTTCAATATCCGTTTGTAGCTCCAATTTAACCTTAGTCATCATCGAAAATATCGCCCATGCTAGTACAGGGCTTGTACTAAAATGTTGACAGTATAGTTTATAGTACTCGAAACATAAAGAGCGAAAGTCTTCACTTCAAACTTTTATCACGCAGTTTTAACATGACCGTAGTCACTTTCTGAGATGTTTTATTCTGTCATCTGGTTATAAAAGGCGTTTTTTTTGTGGTACTTGACTTTCAGCTTACTACAGTCCAACTTGGATAGTACGAACGTATATAATTCAAATTCATGTTTAGTTCGAACCTTTCCCTTGGTCCCTCGAAACTTATATTAATAAAATGTTAAAAAATCACGTGTAATTAGAACTTATTTTGTTTAGTTCGAAGTAAAATTGCCTCGAAGATGACAAAAAACAGCCTGAAATCTAGCGTAGGAGACACGTTTACTAAAGTCTGTTCAGCGTAGGAATTGTGATCTGAAAGGCCTCTTTCCCTACCAGAAATCTATTATATAGTAGGATAGTTGTAGGAAAAAAGACCTTTCAGAGAATAATTTCTTCCGCGAATGGAATATATACAGTAGCCCCATGGCTTCTTTGGTGCTGTTTGACAGCTGCCAGCTAAAAGCTTTGAAAAGTTACCAGACCAAATTATGTATCCCTACGCCGAACCATATGATCTACAAAAACATGTGTTTAGCAGCTGTCACTTCTGACGGTAATAATGACTGTTGCTGCGTGAATAATAGCCTCTCTGCAAGCAGGGGCACTTAAGTTTTGTGTTTTGTGTTCCTTATGAGGATTTTGTGAACTTGGACGAGAACTTAGTAGTTTGCGGTGAACTTAGAGATGCAGAATTTTTGGCGGATGTTATGAACAATACAAAATATGACAGTGAATCTTCAGATGAAGAAGGTCAGACGGAACTTCCAGAAAAGCCAATCCCAACATCTACAGAGGCCATGGACCACATCGAAGTGTTGAGACTGTTTGTTGAGGGACAACATAACGAAAGCCCCTCTATTCTGCAGGTGCTCAATAAACTAGAAGAATTCACTACAACTCATAGAGTATTAACTCCAGAAAACAATAAAAAAAATTATGGATTAAAAAAACCCTGTAAATACATTATTCTGTACTGTACATATTGCTATGGAAAATCTATGCTTAACATTATATGTATATACTACTGTAGTTTACTTCACTGAATTGATGTTTGAAGTTTTTTTTCTTGCCTAAATAAAAACTTACTTCATTCGAATTTTTGGATGGTTTGAATTTTTCTGGTGGTCCCTTCAGCTTTGAATTATTCAGGTTCGACTGTACCACACTATATGTGGTCAAAGGGAACACAACTTTTCTTAGCAGACGATCTACTTTATCACAATCATGGAGTATTTTAAATTGAATTTTCATAGCGTGCGAAAATGTTCAACCAATTTTTGAAGATGTGCCTGAAAACTGGAAAGATTCTATAGATTGTAAATGCCCGAGACTGAATGAGATATACTTCTCCATATGGTTTGGGATGCTCATTATTCTTCTGTCTGTAAACTTCCCAATTTTCTGCATGGATGGAGGTCCCTTTTTTTTACCTTGTGTTATATGACAGGTATTTTCTTGGTGTGTTGAAACTGAATATTGCACTGACTACGCGATGCACCTTGATGGGCCCCACTGAGTTGACAGTGGTCACGTACATTGTCTTGACTCAACTACTTCTCGTAGATACTACATATGCTAGCCGAGAGGAACTCACTTTCTTGTTCAGTGATGATGCGCGTAGGGACAACATCTTTCTTCATATAAATTATCAGAGTTTCTTCTTCAAACGTCTATGAAGAAAGGTATCCACAACATTTTCCTACATAATAAACACCAGGTGTCTTCACACACTTCCCTTCGGAATCGACTATCACACAAGCAAATTCTGATGGGGCATGATTTGTCATTTTCGTAGTTAAATGATTGGAGTTAGGTGAACACCACTGCTATTATAACACACTTGGAAGCAATATTTAACTAGTAAGCTCCCTGAGCTGTAGAAATCGCTCGTCACTTTATCAAAAAGTTAGTAATTTGGCCATGTTTATTTAAAAACATTTTCAACTATAAAATAAAGCAATAAGAAATTTAATTTATTGATATTCTTACAGTATTTTGATACCTTTCTACCCCAAATTTGAAAATGTTATATACTTTTTGTTTAATTTATTCTACTTAATCAAATGAAAAATTATAAGAGTTGTAACAATATAACACAGCCCTATTACTCCTCTTCCGTTATTGTTGCTTTGAGTCTATTTAAATTGCTTTCATGAAAGCCTATTTTAATAAACAATGAAATAATCTACATCAGTTCAATTCAAACTAGTATGGATACGCGCTAAAAAAAATTAGTGTGTATTTCAGAAGTCAAACACTAACACTAACCTCAATGTCCTCATTTTTCAGTCATAGCTTTGGATAAGAAAACAATAAAATGTTGCGTAACATCCACTGCATTTTTTCCTTCGAAATTGAATAAAGCCCTAATTAAGGCATTGGTAGTACAATATAATAATTTAATGATAGCAACCACGAAAGTCACAACTAAAAACACTAAACCATGAACAAAACATTGGCTGACAATGTTGCAACTTGAAGCATTGTTGGCTGAGTGAAATTTTGCTTCTGGGCAGCTCATGTTTCCTTACGACTCGTTTCCAAACAGCATTCTCCATACACTCACTGGCCGGTGTGTTTGCCTACTGACAATGGCGCTACTAGACTACTTGATTAACTAAACTTGCTACAATCGACTACAAAAGGAATCTCCTTTCAATGGTTGATGATTTTTTAAATTGGTATTTTTTGTAGAGTAAGAATCAACAGTTGGTAATTTTTAAATTTGTCTCTACAAGTCTGTGGTTAAGAATTTTTATAATAGAAAGTAATGGGGTACAGAATAAGCCTAGAATTTCCCAACTCCAGATTTCGAATCTCACAAAATTTCCAACTTTCAAGCTTATAACAAACATGGGGGGGGGACCCCCTAACCCCCAACCCCCCAGCGTGACGGCACCGGTCCGAGTACGTCCCATGAATGTTCGAGAATATTACACGAATGTTCCTGGTTGGATGTCTGTAAAGGTGTGTGAGGATGGATGTAGTAGTAGGTGGATGTTTTAATACATCATCTCGGCCCATGCCGCGAAGGCGTTATCCCTCAAGTAGTTGACTCACATCAGGGTTATTGCGTATGTACATCGGCTCGAGTGTTGGTATCGAGACTTTCCGATCAACCACGGGTAAAGATACCGTATGAGCGATTCTGTACGTACCTCGATTAGCGGGCGCTATTGTTCCCGACTGTTTCCAACCAGATCTAGTTACTCACATAGTGACTTCACTATTTTCTGAAGTTGGCAACATATATTACCCAGAGTTCATAGCGCTTTTATACTTTGGCGCCAGTTTTGTTATGTTGAAGAACGCGCAGAGTTATTTTATAATCTTTAAAAATTTAAACTTTGATATTATTAGTTAGTTTTAAAGTAATTAGTTCATTTTTTTTAAATCTTAGTCTATTTTTTTCGTTTATTTAAATGTCTGATATCTTTACCAGTTCGAATCCAAGTCAGATCTAAGCTACTCACTCCTACGATTAAGCTTAATCTGATATAGTATGAGAAATCGCAGAAATAACGATTAAGTAAGGCCCGACATGATATCGGGCTTCTTTTATCTACGAACTAACATTAAGTACCCGGCTTTGCCAATAAATAGTTAATGGTAGAAATAGTAAAAAGAAAGGTTAAACAGAGCAAAAAGGATAAAAATTAAAACTAATCCAATCAATTTGTTTTATTAAAGGGTAGATAATAAAGAGTAAAAGGATTAAAAGGATAAAAAGGGTAATAAGGGAAAAGGAAAACAATTTTGAAAAAAATAAAAAGTAGATATTATAAATATTAAAAGTCTGTAAACGTTAAAAGGAGTAAAAATGACACAGAAAAGTAGTGTTCTTTATTATTATTATTATTATTATTATTATTATTATTATTATCATCATCATCACCACCGCGTCTTACCACCCGTTCAGGTTATACGCACTTACGCTAATGTGTGATGGTGGGGTGATTGTGAGATGAAAATGAAGGACCTACAGTTTATACGTGGGATCCGAACCACGGTGGAGGCCTGGCATTCCCCACATTCACAAGATGTCTTGTCAGAGGTGAAGGAAGGGTTTGTTCTTTAGTAAATTAATTGTATCTATTTCGAGCGCTTCCATTTTGAAATTCGACAAGTTATGTTTATACGTTGTTCAACTCACCGGGGATATTGGCTTACATGTCGAACTTCTATTTTATACTCGTTTTAGAAATCTCTTCGATGGAAACTTCTTTTCCATTTATTACTTCTTCACTTTGAAATTCAAGAATCAGATCTTAATGATTGTTTGGTGTGATTCTTAGTTATACCCGCCTGACAAATTTCAATCTTCTACCACACTGAAAGGTATAGTTTTGGAAATTTTGAAAACCCTCCTTTTACAAGTCCCCTTACTAAACAGTAAATGTTTAACAATAATTTTGTTTTTGGAATAATCCTACATTCCTGGCAAATTTAAATTTTCTGTCTCACCTATTTATTTTTCTCTCAAACCAACCCTTTTTCTCAAGTCTTTTATGGTTATTTGGAGGGTTCTTTTTACCTTCTTGGTGAATTTTAATTTTATACTACACTGGGAAATAGTTGTTTAATTTTATTTTTTGAAATTTTGAATCCCTTCAACCCCTTGTCACCAATTCACTCTTATTATTTTTTATTGGGCAATCTTGAGTTGTCTCTCTACCATCTGTCAGCCAAACATTAGTTTTCTACCTCATCTAAATAGGATTTTTTTTTCTTTCAATTTATGGGCCTCCCATTTCCCGGAGCCCTATTTTAAATTCTTCTGATCATATGGGACGATCCCTCTACCTTCTTGCCAAGAAAAATTACAAGTTTATAGACCCAGGGGTTGGGAAAATGTGCTGATTGAGTGGGTTTTACCTTTATTATGTTTAGAGGGGTCCCAACTGTACATTGGTTCCCTTTATCCATGAATAAATATGTCTGGGGGGACCCAACTTTACATTGGTTCTCTTTATCCATGAATAAATATGTCTGGGGGGACCCAACTTTACATTGGTCCTCTTTATCCATGAATAAATATGTCTGGGGGGTCCCAACTGTACATTGGTTCCCTTTATCCATGAATAAATATGTTTAGAGGGGACCCAACTTTACATTGGTTCTCTTTATCCATGAATAAATATGTTTAGAGGGGACCCGACTTTACATTGGTCCTCTTTATCCATGAATAAATATGTCTGGGGGGACCCAACTTTACATTGGTTCCCTTTATCCATGAATAAATATGTCTGGGGGGACCCAACTTTACATTGGTTCCCTTTATCCATGAATAAATATGTTTAGAGCGGACCCAACTGTACAATGGTTCCCTTTTAGGAGAAAATAGGCACTTTTAAAACCATATGTCGTAGCCTATGCATTTAACAAATCTTTATTGTGCTACATCTTAGTTTTACTTCATAATGTTTAAAGTCTTGATTAGCATTATAGTATATAAGGGAGGGGTGGGGGGTCGGAGGGGAAATTACAAATCCTCAGTTTGCCCTCCCACCTCTCCTTTGGTGCATCAATGTGTCAATAACATTGTACTATTCATAAAAAAATATTAATTCATGCTTTTCATCATCTTTAGCCAATTATTTTTATATTCGCTTAACCCAATTATTATTTAATGCATGACAAAATTGTTTGTTTGCCTACATTTCTAACGGAGATGAAATGAATAGCATTATAAATTAATGAAACTATATATGAACCTCTCCAACATAAAGAATTTCAGCAAAAATAAATTAAAACTTTTCGTTTTCATCTTGCGTACAATCGTATCAAAAGGATCTTGTCAATGAAGTGACGTTTTGAGCTCCGATTGGTCGTGCGGTAATGTCATGTGACCTTCACGGTTTGGGTGTGTAGGGGAAATGAAAATGTTTGGTAAGGGGTAGGGGAACAAATGAATGTACACGGGCGGGATTGGAATCATCCAAAATGCGTAGGTTTCGAGGGGAGCCGGGGAATAGAGTAGGAGTCGTTGTTGTGTGTGTGTATTGAAAAGTTGTCTGTGCATGTCTAGTGTTGTGTCAGTTATAATTAGTATGAGCTTTCGTAAAGTAGAATGTAGTTAAAAATCTAAGTGTATTTCCGTAATGTATGTCAAGTTGAGAGTGAGTTTCGGGAAACGGTAATAAGTCAGAAAGCAAGAATTGAATAATACATGTTTGACTAACCTTTGTGACTTTTTTTGTTTATCTAAATGACATTGATTTAACGAGTGATACTCAAAAGTGACCATGCCTTCCGAAGACGATTCAGATCGAGTGACAATGATGGAACTTTGTGTCAGCAAAGAATGGTTGCTACAAGAATTACGTTCTAATCCTTCGAGGCTTGTAATTTTAGACTGTAGAAGTTCGAATGAATACGGAGAATCTCACATTCGTCATGCTGTTAATTTTAGTATCCCAAGTATTATGCTAAGGCGTTTGGCCGCAGGAAAAATTGACCTTATGTCTACTATTAAATGTCGCGAGCTTAAAGTCAAGATAATGAATGCTTATAAAGAGAATGTATTTGTTGTTTATGGTGACGTCATTGTGACTGATCAGCAGAGAAGTCCGGCGGTTAGCTTCACGGCAGGCGATACACTTCATGTTCTGGCGAAACGTTTAGCTCAAGATGGCTGCCATGTTGTATGTTTAGAAGGTTAGTAATGTTTTCTCTAACTTTGTTAGTTTTTGTCTTGATCAAATAATTTAGTAATCACTTAAGTATTAAATGCTGTTAACCTATGTTGTAATATCCGGAGGTGCAAATTTAATGATTTTTAGTTGTGTTAAACGAATTCTTGACAAAGCGAATTTTAAAACCTATTCAAAATAGCTTCATTCGGGGTTTTAAAAACTTTGTTTTTGTTAATCATTTTCTTTAAACGATAAGATGGACATGGTTATTTTCTATCACACTCATAATCTTAAACTATTTTAAATAAAAATGCTGGGCACAACATTTTTAATGTGCTGGTTATTAGATAAACTTAATTTTAGGATAAACACATCTCAGGTCTAATAATTGTATCTTGTATAGGCTTACACTCAAATCAGCTATTTTTATAGTAATATCTTTGCATTAATAATGTTGTAATAATATTCCAAATATACCAATTTTATTCAATTATACTAAGCCTCCAGGTGCAAAGAAATACCGTAAGCCTGACTAAAAACAACAAATTATCAACTTATTTACACTCACTTTCATTTCAGAACACAATTCTAAGACAACAAAAAATCATATCTTGCAATATATTTTATTCCCATCAAAATATTTTGATCGGTTGGTTGATTAATTTACTGAAGCCAATCAAGTCTAACAACTAATCCAAGCTCCTCTAACAAAGGAAACTTAGGGAATGTCCATACTTGTGATTCAACTCCTGACTATAAATAAGGTGACCAGGCTAGGTGACAGCTACTGGTAACCTGACTGCAGGTCACTCATATGAATAGGGTGGTCGCTGTGAGCAGGTCGCAGGTGTGGCCTTACCCCAAGGTCTACGCGACCAGAGAACAACACTGATATTGCTGTTCACACATTAGAGGATGTCTGGCCCATTTCCCAAAGTAACATCTAAACAAATTAATACATGCATGAGAAAAAAAGTAAATCTGAATCCTCACTGAAACACACAAGGGAAAAAGAAAAATACAAATTAATAACTGTAACTTGAGAAAGTGGGACCCCCCCCCGAAAAAGGAGATTGATATTAAAAGATACCGTAATTATAATTAAAAAAAAGGCTATCTTCTTCACAGATTTTAATGTTGAAATTGAAGTTATTACGTATGTGTCTATAGGTAGGTGAACATAGATTTGACAATTATTTTAAATTGGTTTAAAAATGACATCCGAACACATGGTGATTGAACCTGTGACTCTTGGCTTAGCACTTCAATACTCTACTCTACCACCTGAGCTATCAAGGTTTTGTCACTATTCACTTGTAGTTTAAGGCGCAAGTTTATGATGGACATGTTGAATCAACAGCTACTCAAACTTAACATTGAAACCACAGTTTCTGGCGACTCAGGGTTGGCTATTTGTGCTGCCAATTGTACAAAACTAGACTACTACGATGGTCTATACCAGTGTTCCCAACTTTTTCAGTTGATAAACCCCTTAGCAGATCATCAAATCCCCCTCCACTCCACCTATTTTTGGGCTCTTTACAAAACAAAATTAAATGTGTTTTAGCAGGGTGTCTACCATCCGGGAAAACGGGAATTAGCCGGGAATTTGAAGTGATCGGGAAAAAACGGGAATAAGCCGGGAATTTGGTAAATCACAATAAAAATCTGGGAAAATGATATTTTACTCAAAATACGAAATACAATAATCAGTAAATTGTCATTTTTTTGTTTGTAGCTGTGTAATATATTTTTAATTCCTAGTAAACTATGTTAATACAAATTTAAAAGAAATATTAAAATGTTAAAACTTATTATTATTCATAAAAAAATAATAGAAAATCGACCAGTGTAAGGGGGGGGGGGTGGAGTTAGAAGGATGTTACATACTTTTTAGTGGGGAATTTTAGGAAATGATCAGGGAAAAAGCCGGATATTTCATTGGTCAAGTTGAGTAGACACCATGTTTAGTCACTTCTTTATTTTATACAAATATCAATGTAACACTGGCAGGATAGTAATGGTTTTGTTTTCATCATTTATTGAATATAGGGTTTTCTGTTTGACAGAGCACACCACAAATCTCTTTCCACTCGGAAGTTAACAATGCTGTTTAGATTTTACCAGAGTTAGAGTTGAAGGTTCAATGGTATTGCATGTGGCCGCAATGGTAGCATAGGGAAGCGTTTTTCAAACAGCGCTCCATGGCTATTTCAGGCTCTGTGAGTAACTTTTATAATATTCATTAACTCATTTGTTTTTAACACTGTAAAAACCATCAGTAATGAAGATTGCCAGTTTTTCACATCTGAATAAAGGACATTAGCTAAAGGTGCAGCCAGAATATGTTAGATTCATAATTGAAAATCAAGGATAATTCAAATATCCAATTAAATGTATCTGTCTGCCATGAATCATTGCTGTAGTCAATATGACAGGGTGTCTACCATCCGGGAAAACTGGAATAAGTCAGGAATTTGATAAATTACAAAAGTTATCTGGGAAAATGTTTAACTCAAAATATGAAATATAATAATTATTAAATCAGTAAATTACAATGTGATTCAAACTATCTTTCTGTTTATATCTGTGTGATATATTTTATAATTTTTATAATTCCTAGTAGACCATGTTAATACAAATAAAAATACTGTTTATTTAGATTTTAAAACTTATTATTATTCATGAAAAGATAAACAAAAACTGTGAGGTAGGGGGATAGAAGGGTGTGACCTACTTTTAAGTCGGGGGAATTTTAGGAAATGAACAGGGGAAATTGGGGAAAAATCAACCAAACTCTGCCATTGTTTTAAATATAGACCCAGCCAATTACTAGAGAAGTGCGCACATGGGCTTTGGGTTACCTGGAGGTGTGCATGTGAGCTAGGCGTATGGTAAATATGTACATGAATAACATCTAGGCCAAACCCTTTTCAGAGTACACTATTACAATTTAAAGTATGAAATTGTCGGATTAACCATGTAAAAGTTCGGCCTAGTTGTAAATAATACTTTGTTGGCGCTTTTAATAAAATAATTTACTTAACTTTGTTTTAGGTCTAGCTCTAAATACACAGGGGTGTTAATAAATTATTTATTTGCATTAAAACCCACTTTGGTGGCCACATTGTTTAAGGCGCCATTCTCATAATAGACTAAACTACCAATGGCAGGGAAGTCTGATTTCGATCCAAGTCGGGTGTGCTCAGTTTTTCCCCTTAAAAATTGTTTTCCACTTTTCTCGACACAAATGTGGGTACACTTCCTTTTAACTTAACCTTACTCATTCCGTACACACTGGAGTAATTAGTAAATAGGTGTACAACCCAATTGGGTAGTAAGACGTGCTAAAAAATATCACTAAACATATTTGTGATCTTTAAACTTAAGAGTTTTTAATTACCATTCATCGGTTTTAGGTCTTGAAAATAGTTTTTCTAATATGGTTGGCATTCAAATTAACGTATTCTTAGAGACAGTATATGAAAATATGCATTCTGACATACTTGAGGAATGACCGCAGTTTCTCTGAACATTTCTCTTAAGTTCAGCGGTGGTGTAGTGTTATCATTGGGTGCTACTATATTCCGGGTGACCTGGTGGTCTAGGGGTAAGGTGTCAGACTTCTAAGCTGGCGGCCGGGGTTCAATCCTCGGTCCCGGCACAGATTTATCTGATTACCAAACCCTTCCTTCACCTCTGACAAGACATCTTGGGAATGTGAGGAATGCCAGGCATCCACCGTGGTTCGGATTCCACGTTAAACTGTAGGTCCTCCATTTTATCTCCAATCACCCTACCATTACACATTAGCGTAAGTGTGTATAACCCGAATGGGTAGTAAGACGCGGTGCTAATAATAATAATAATAACTATATTCCCTAGTATCTTGTGACTGGCAGCCCCATCCTGATGAACCCGGATCTTTGCACTATTTTTCATTTGGCCACAAAGTGACTAAAGGTTGGGAATTAAAGCCGGGAAGTGTCTGCTATAGCTGTAATTATTTTGCTATCATAACTTTAAACCAATTATAAGAGAGGAGGAAATCACGTTAGACTTAATTTGGGGGAATTAAGGGGATATTGATAAATTCCACGAGCGTTTTCAGTTGCCAAATAGCAATAGCTTCTTCCATTATGATCACCATTGATGTTTAAACATGAGCTTTAGTAAACAGTATGTAAGCTAACACTGGTCTTGTTTGTTGACTAATCTTATATTTTTATCAAATGCACTTAGTTTTTGTGTCGCAGAAATTTTATACATATAAAATTACAAACTAGTTTATAAAGTATACTCCACACTTCAGAGATAAAGATTTTCAGCCTGTTTTCAAACAGATCAGTCTGTACTCTCAATAGTAGATTGAAACACTAAGTAGACCTATCAAGTAATTTTAAAGGCGCATTCAAACTTATGCCTTATTTAATGCAACCTTATATGCTTAGAGGCATGTCTCTCTAGGTGTATCTTGCAACATGCTCTTGCAACCAGACCTGTTTTCACTTTTGGTTCTTTTTCTGTGTGTCGGTGTGGTTAAAGAAGTCATTGTGGGCAGTATTGCTGGCGCCGCTGCATGGCGTAAAAAGAAACACGTTAAGTGCAGGAATATTATCAGGAGAGTGTGTGATTACCACCACAACAATGGAATCTCTGATAATCATTGATAAATTCATTTGTTTTTCGGCAAACCACTTCATCACAGAAAGAAAAATGCAAACATTTTCGCGGAAAACATAAACCACTATGGGAGTGGTTAGACGCACAACTACTTTTGGGGCATGCGCAGGTGCATGACTCAATGTGCATCTTCTGTGCGCCTAGTTGCATGCAATATGTTACATGAAAAAAGGTATAGTCCAAATGTCTCTTAATAGATACATACTGAACATGTTTGTTCAGGGAAATATGAGGGGGGACCCAAAAGAAACTGAATTGAAAGTGCGTGGCCGTTTCTAGGCATAGTAGAGAGTTCTCTCGCTAGGTGGGTCTACTAGAGACCTTCCCAAATCAGTTGCCCAAGCGGCGTCTGCATGTACGGTTATGTTTGATTGTAGTGTTGTTTTTCTCAACTGTTCTCGTTTGCTGCCTGCGAAATCGTTATGGCGGATTTAAAGGAACAAAGAGTGTGTTTGAAATTTTGCTTCTTGTTTGAAAAATCGGCAACCGAAGCTTACCAAATGCTTCAACAGGCTTTCAAGAAGGACGCAATGAGCCGCACACAAGTTTTCGAGTGGTTTGGGCACTTTAAATGTGGTGAGATGAGTGTTGAAGATCATGCTCGTTCTGGGCGCCCTTCATCATCTTGAAACAACGAAAACATTGAAAAAATCCATTACGAGGATCTTCATTTCACAATAGACAACATTTCAGAACGGACAGGAGTGAGTTGGAGCTTGTGCCAGTGAATGTTGACAGGATTTGCAAATGAGACATTTTGCCACTAAGTTTGTTCCTCGCCTGCTCACACAGGATCAAAAAACCATTCGTCTGAATTTGAGCCAGGACTTGAAAAGTCAGATTGAAAGTGACCCAAACTTTTTGACCAAGGTCATTACAGGTGATGAGAGTTGGTGTTACGGATATGACCCCGAAACCAAGTAAGGGTATATCCAGTGGAAGACCCCTAACTAACTTATTGTTGAGTTTAAGATAGTATGGCCTCTTGTTCGAAAGGAAAATTATCCATTTCTGGTTCAAGTTACTCTCCCAAGTGAAAGTGTTGTTCTGCTGTAACCTACCTATGGAAGTCTTTATTTTCAGCTGGTGGTTAATAACAAATACAGAAGCAGGCTCATAGCTAAGCATCTTGATAACTGAATTAAAATTATAGTGAAAAGTTACTTATCAACATTTTAAATATTTTGGATAAAAGTGTATTCTACTCTTCTAAGCTACACACCAAATGTTTTTTAATGTTTCGCCAACATAGAGCTAGCATTAAAAAGTTTACTTTAGTACAGACTATATTATTTACATAGCAATTACGTATCCAAAACAAAGCATTCCACTCACCCCCCACACCTACACACACACACACACACACACACACACACACCAGATTAAATAAAGGTATGATGGCAAAGCCTATGTTCAGCCCCAAATAATGGACAATATGAGAAAAGGCAAAATTTTAATCTGCGTAGCTTGCGAATCAATTTTACATTTTGAAAGCTACTCCCACAAACAATGAGTTTGGTGACCCCTAATCTATGCTAATTCAAACAATCTATATAGGTCTACATACCAATATTAAGATAAGGTTCCTATTATGTCACATATTGTTACTATGGTAGTGTTTTCATTTTTCCTAATCTTGACCTTCTTATGCCCATTTTCCCTGAAATATATTTTTGAAAACGTCTTTCCTAAGATTTTCTAATTTAACATTCATAAAGTCCAGTTTTCCTAATGCATGTTTTTCAGAAATAAATCACTAAACTTTTTTTACTTACATATAATTCTCAAAAACATTATTTTCTTAATTCTGCATATTCCTAATATTTTTCAAACTCATCAGAATGTGTATGGTTGGAATACTTCCATTATTGATCTTGAGTCGTTAGGAGACTATGTATTATTAGTTAAGCCCATCAAAATTATCAGTTAAAATAAGGTTGAATCCAAAATGGTTCTCTCATTGAGAGGAGGAGCATAACTCCTTCGATGAAATGTCGTGTGTGTTACAGAGCACGGACATAAAAAGACAAGATATGTTGGGAGTGTCGCAAGGTGAAGACCAAGGAGAATAGTGCACTAGAGCACTGGCCATTCAGGTGTGAACACGATTCTCCTCATTTGTATCCCTCTAATAGGGAAGAGGCTGATGGGGAAACTGGGCTCGAGCGGTATAGCTCAAAACTGGCCAGATATTGAGAAACAAATTACATAATATTTCTTCTGGCATATTTAGTCACTTTCCAGAAAGAGAAAGTTTGAAGAATATATTGAGAAGAGAAAATGTGCATGATGGCAAGAGGTTGAAGGAGGGCAAACTCCAGAAAGAACAGGCACACACTAAAACCACAAATTCAGAATTTTTGTTGGGAAAAACGGACAAAACGATACCTAAAAGGCAATGGAGGAATTTGCAAAGAAGACTACATATGATGACCCTTCACTATAAAAACCACACAGATGAAAATATACAATTAAACTACCTTTGAATCAAAGGTCATAAGTCATAACATTTATTTGTAACATATATCATGAGATAAACTGAAGCACCATTGGATAAAGTTTCTTTTTTTGGCTCTCAGTAAACAAGTAAAGTCAATTTTACTCACAGTAAACAATGAATTTAAGAAAAATATTTTCCGAAATATGTACCTTAGGAACAATGGTCGCTCTGAAGTTACTATTATTCAAATAGATTTTTAGGAAAT
Source organism: Timema californicum (assembly GCA_902141385.1). Classification (NCBI taxonomy): domain Eukaryota; kingdom Metazoa; phylum Arthropoda; class Insecta; order Phasmatodea; family Timematidae; genus Timema; species Timema californicum. The sequence continues at coordinate 80,945 of CABFOW010001269.1, read as the reverse complement.
GTTTATCATTAGGAATAGTTTTTTGAAAGAAAAAAAACATTTTAGGAGTAATGTATGGGAACTTGTTTTGAATCCTATTGTTTTGTACCATACTTCAAGGGATTAGTTGTTTGTTTAGAGTTTAAAAGATTTGTAAGTAGGAGGAATATGGTGAACCATTAATGATTTAAAAAAAATCAGCTTAGTTCTACTAATTTATACACACACTACAGGGGGGACCTATCAGACTACTGGTATTACTGTGGCTCGCTTTATAGACAATAGACAGGAAGAGGCATAAAGTAAAAAAGAAAAACCTGAGAAGTCAAAACAGTCACTGGCACTTTCAGATATTTATCTTTATTTATTCAAATCTTTTTGTCCAAGAGAGCCTCCAATATTAACTTTTTATTATCACGAGATGTAAACACTGGCGTGTGTTCATCATAGGTGAATTAAGAAAGAAAATGAGCAAAAATTTTTTTTTTTAAAGGGTTATTCCTTTATTTAAACCAGTTTTATCTATTTTTAGGATTTCTGTTTTGAAAAGTCACAATTTTTAATTTATGGCCTTACATGATTCTAATATCCCGTAAAAATGAACTTTTTGTATTGAAAACAAAAATACATGCTTATAGCAAATCGGCCTTGAGTAGGTTTAGAAATTATAAAAATATTTTGCTCAATATTGACAACATTTAACTATATTATTTGCATATAACCTGAACAGGTAGTATATTTAATATTATTTGTATTATGATATTGTTACTAACATAGGTTATTCTCTGTAAAAGTATCTTTATCAGTTGAATTACATATTATAATATGAATGAACATATTATGAAAGAAGATTAAGTAAATGTTCCATCTCTCTTCTCTAAAGCTTAAACCATAACAATGTTATACTAGATTTTATTATATTTGTACAGGCAGCCTACAAGAAAGGTGGCTAGAAACATACAAAGGGACAAACACAATATGGCTTTTACAATGAAAAGAACACAGCTCACACTTAACATTGCTGCTATTGGACAAAGAGGTAATGGCTGCATAATCCCCAGACCTAGGTTTCATTCTATAGGAACTAATTAGGACAGAGTGTGAACTGTGCAGCACTACTTCCTAAAAGAGGAAACCAAAAAACACAAATGGGAGACAAAGGAAAATTGTAAAGAATGATGGGACACTTAAAATGTAAAAGTAATAAAATAAAGGCCAAACACAGGAAAAGGATATTGGATGCTAATATATCTAATATATATCTAAAAGAAAAACCTCTTTTCATATTTGAGGTAATTGTATTATCTTTGGAAGAGATCATGTGCCACTGACTTCACAGATTATCAAACCAGTTCAACAAGTTTCATATGTGTGAAGATATTTTTATTAAGAAAGAATATGTAAAAATATTTTAAGCTCTTTTAAAAATTCAAATTGAGAATAAACTATTTGAAATATTGGTAAACCTAAAAGTAATTAGATTAGATTAAAGATAAGCCAAGCCTACTTTTTATTCGAAGATTACTTACTCACTTATCATCAGCTGGAATAGATGGGCCTATATTCCAACTATATATAAAATGAGCCTAAAAATGCTGACCTGTTAAGGGGAATCATGCACATTATAAATTGGTCATGGACTGAATTGAGTTCCAAATGAGTAAATATGAAAAAATAACCCCCTGCAAGAAACCCTTCCCCTCTTAAGACACTGAACTATATCTGCTTTCACTCTAAAGAACTCACTCAGGACTATGTCTTCCCAGGGTTAAGACCCATCCACTCAAAAACTGCAAAGCTAGAAAAAAAAGGCACAAAAGAGTCCTTTTGACACACTAGATAAGCAAAAAAAGTATCTTCTGTGAGGCAGAAAATGCAGGTCTGAAAGTGGGGTGGGGAAAGAGAGAAGTGAATCATCCAGACAAGGATGACACTACAACCCAACTTGTATTTAAAAATATTAAACAAACATTTTGGGAAGCAAGGGTTTAAATTCCAGCTGAAGACACTTGGTATCTTTTTCACTTATTGTTTTAAGAGCTATTGATATAAAGATTAATAATATGGTTTATATAAATAAGCTGTAATTTACTTGACCCACCAAATGAATTCATAAATGAAAACATAGCAACTAATATATTTGTAAAGTTAATTTATTACAAGTTTCTATAGCATATAAATATTCAATAGCAGGGGTGAACTGATACAAATACTGATGAAATGTTATCTGGCCTTTATTAGTGCATCAGCAGTTAATTGTAATAGGCTATTATTATGCCACTTAATCTTTTTTTTAAGTAAAATTTAAAGAAAATTTTTCTAGGTAGGCCTAGGAGTTTAGTGATCAAAATTGCAGAAAAACACATGTACACACTGCATCTTGGTTGTGGGCTATGCCGAGATTACATAGCCAGATAAAGAAATATAAGTGCATATTGTTGATAAAACTAACAATCTAGTTACAACTCTTGATGGCTATTAATATATAATTGATAATCGGGACTAATCAGTGTAAATAATCATAGCATGAACAATTGTTTTAAACAATCAATAATTGGTAGGGGAGTTCGAGCACCCGAAATTTCGAGAAATAAATCGGGTATCTAAATATTCGGAATGTTGGGCCAGTATTTTTTATGCTTGTATTTCAATCAGGCATCTCAAGAAAATCGTAAGTGTATGTATGTATATATATATATATATATATAAAACCATGTTAACATTAACCTCCATTTCAAACTTTGAATAAAAAAAAGGCACAAAAGAGTCCTTTTGACACACTAGATAAGCAAAAAAAGTATCTTCTGTGAGGCAGAAAATGCAGGTCTGAAAGTGGGGTGGGGAAAGAGAGAAGTGAATCATCCAGACAAGGATGACACTACAACCCAACTTGTATTTAAAAATATTAAACAAACATTTTGGGAAGCAAGGGTTTAAATTCCAGCTGAAGACACTTGGTATCTTTTTCACTTATTGTTTTAAGAGCTATTGATATAAAGATTAATAATATGGTTTATATAAATAAGCTGTAATTTACTTGACCCACCAAATGAATTCATAAATGAAAACATAGCAACTAATATATTTGTAAAGTTAATTTATTACAAGTTTCTATAGCATATAAATATTCAATAGCAGGGGTGAACTGATACAAATACTGATGAAATGTTATCTGGCCTTTATTAGTGCATCAGCAGTTAATTGTAATAGGCTATTATTATGCCACTTAATCTTTTTTTTAAGTAAAATTTAAAGAAAATTTTTCTAGGTAGGCCTAGGAGTTTAGTGATCAAAATTGCAGAAAAACACATGTACACACTGCATCTTGGTTGTGGGCTATGCCGAGATTACATAGCCAGATAAAGAAATATAAGTGCATATTGTTGATAAAACTAACAATCTAGTTACAACTCTTGATGGCTATTAATATATAATTGATAATCGGGACTAATCAGTGTAAATAATCATAGCATGAACAATTGTTTTAAACAATCAATAATTGGTAGGGGAGTTCGAGCACCCGAAATTTCGAGAAATAAATCGGGTATCTAAATATTCGGAATGTTGGGCCAGTATTTTTTATGCTTGTATTTCAATCAGGCATCTCAAGAAAATCGTAAGTGTATGTATGTATATATATATATATATATATAAAACCATGTTAACATTAACCTCCATTTCAAACTTTGAATAAAAAAAAAGTGTTCAACTGATATTCATAGTTAAATTATTTCAACTCATCTAATATTAAACAAAGGTAAATATTTTTTTAAATTAATTCGTAAATCATGATGTTTGCTTTCAACAAAACTACAATAACGTTTCTCACAGGTTACAAGTCTACAACATAGCGAAATCAATATTCATATGATTTAATATTTTCTCTGTCAATGCCAACAACATAACAAATTCAACATTTCCACATTGAGATTTTTAGGCCCTATGCTTGCGAAAACTTTATTTAAATTAGATTTTTTACAGTTATTTAATTAAATATTATTAGCCAGATTTGTTAAGAACAAAACTTTCACAAAGCAAAGGTAAATCTGCTATAGTATTAGTTATAAATTATTGAGCATAAAATAATCATTTGATTTAAAAAAAATCAAGTTTGACTTTTTTAACTTTCAATATGAAATTTAATAGGCCTGTAACAAAGTTGTTTCTATCTTAAAAAAAATTAAATTAGACTTAAATTTATGATTTGAAATTTTAAAGGCCTGTGACAAAGTTGTTTGCAAAATGAAATGCCTGCCCGAATCTGCCCATGCTCGAGTTTATTTGTAATGCCCGCCTGATAAAAATACTTGCTGCCCAACCACCCCTAGTAATAGGTTGTACTGAATAGGTACACCTCTATGCAATAGTAAAACTAAATATGAAAATTATCTCTGGAATAACATTCTTGCTTAACTGGTGAGCATGCTGAATAAAAAAAATCATTCAAGCTCATTTGGTCCGGTTTCATGGTGACAGGTTTGTGCTCAAATATCAGCTGGGTGTTATGGTTTCCCATCCTAACTTTATGCAAATTCGGGTAAATTTCCACTCCATTCTAGCTTCCTCATTCCTACTACAACGGTGCAAATAAATGTGGATAACCCGACCGAGTAGTAAGACTAGATTCAAAATACAAATAAATCTGTTTGTTGTCTCTAGATCGAGGATTCTCAACCTTTCTAGGCTTGCACCACCCTTGTGAAGGGGATTAGAATCTCGCGGCACCCTTCTAAGAATTTCCGTAAGCGTTTTATTTTTCATTCAAAGAAGAATATATCAAAGTAGAATATTAAACAAGTGACACTCTTATAATTTTGTAATTATTATTAAAAATTAAAATAAAGATTTATTTACTCCCTTAATGAGTTAATTGAAAGATATGAATAACTATAACACTGAATGAGATACATAAATACAAATATAAAGTAAAATATCTTAAGAAATCAAATAACACTAACCAACCACAATGTGAAATCTTTAAAAATTAATATTGTTACAAAAAGTGAATAATATGTAGTCAAAAAAGAAAAAGTTTGTCTCACATTGTGTGCTGTGGCATGTGCAAGTCAGTTAAACACTAAATTACAAAACTTTCTTCTGTTTCATTATTTTCATTACTTGTGGCAATATATTTTCTTCACGTTCCCTCCCTCCTCCTCCAAAATCTTTTGGCACCCCCGGCCAATCTCGCGGTACACCGAAGTGAGAATCTCTTCTCTAAGTGTGAGATTTTGTCAACACAATAATTTAATCAAATAACTGTTTCAATATTTTTTGCCGGCGCTAATTGGGGATATTGCTATTTAAAACTCGCAAGAGACGTTATTGTTAAGTGATGAAGAAGTCTGAGTTTGAATCTTGTCATTGGAAAGGCAGGGTCATTTTAAAAGTGTTACCTGACACCTATGCCTATATAGTAGTATCACCACTAAACTAGAAGATTATTTCAAGGTTGACATTGTTTTCCTTTGTAACTAAAGTTTATATCTTAAATTTTGTTTTATTTTAAAATGTTATCCGTTTCAATTGATCTATTTTTCATTTATGAATCTGGTAACCCTAACTGAAGGCGTTTAGCTGGTATGCTATGCCATAACGTGAGTGGTGCAGATTTGTAGTGTTTTGAAATAGTACATTTTGTTTACCCAAGCTATAAGTTGCACTTTGTGAAAACAATACTTTAGTGTGAGCCAACTATGTATGATGCTTTTCAGATTTAAATAATTGTATAATAGTACTATCTATATATGTCGATACTTTATACATGTATAGACTTTTAACTATCTGCATTTGTTAGGTTAGATCAGTTAGATAATCTAGGTTTGTTAAGAAAAGTGTTCCCTTTACATTCTTGGCAAATTTAATTTTTCTTATTCACTAAAAGGATTTTTCTACTTATTCCAGAGCTACATTTTGAAATTTAAAATGTTCAGACCTTCATGTTTATTTGGAATAATCCCTAACCAAACCCACTTACTAATTTTCAGTTCTCTAGCACACAGAAACATAGTTTTTATATTATTTTTGGAAATTTTGACCCGCCACTCTCACTCTTTCCCAGTCATTTCTACAATTCATTCTATTTTTAATTTGTTATATATGGAAGATTTTTATCTTTTGTCAAATTTTAAACTTTCTACTACTCCCAAAAGTTATTTTTTATATACTCCCTAAATACAGTAGCCCCATGGCTTCTTTGGTGCTGTCTGACAGCTGACTTCTAACAGTCAACATTTAGGTATGTACCTACATTTTGGCTGTCAAAAGTGACAGCTGCTAAAGACATGTGTTTGCAGATAATATTGTTTGGCGTAGGGATACATAATTTGGTCTGGTAACTTTTCAAAGCCGTCAGCTGTGAGCTCTCAGTCAGCACCAAAGAAGCCATGGGGCTTCTGTATATACCCTTAAATTCCAAGGCTCCATTTAAAATTATATATTTTTCTTACTATTTTGACCCCTTTACACACCTTTTGAATTTAAGTTTTCTAACACATTGAAAATAAATTTTGAATAATTTTGGAAATAATGAAGCCCCATACACTCCTCTCCCCATTTGTTCAGCCACCATTTAAAAATGTCAAGCTTTACATTTTGTTTGGTGATTGTAATTGTACTTTTACCTTTCTGCCAAATTTAATATAATTAGTTGTAGTTTTGTAAATTTTTGAGCTCCCTGCTTCCAAACTCTTATTGAAATCACTTTGAGAAATTCTAAAATTAATATAATTAGCCAGAGTTTTTCTATCCCAATTTGTCGGATTATAATGTTCAACCTCATTTCAATAGTATTTTATAGCTTTTCTCCCCCCTTAATTTCCCAGAATTATTTTACAAAATTTGACATTTTAAAATTTTTTATGTTTATTTGGGGTGCTATTTGTTATAAGAATTGCCTCACAAAGAAGTGGGTTAGTGTATTAATTTTGGAAATTTTGAGTCCTGTCACCCCACCATTTCTTCAACTCCCATTTATAAATCTCAAATTTTAATATTTAATGTTATGTCTTCAGGGATCCTTATATCAGCCTGCCAAAATATAAATTTTCTATCACATTTAAAAGTTATTTCGTTCTTTCTTTCTATATCCTCCCTTTCCCTATATTCCAAGGTCCCATTTAAAATGTTAGGAGACTAATGGCTAATTAGTACCGCCCCTTTACCTGCCTTCGGAATTTTCTACCAACATTAGGAATTAGTTTAGGAAATTTAAAATCTCACAAATCCCCCCTCCCTCCACACCCATTCTTTTTATCGACCATTTAGAAACATCAATTTTTAATACATATTTGGTTATATCTAGTTGTCCACCTGACTTCAAAATTTAAATTTTATATCACACCCAAAAGTATTGTTTCTGTTATTGCCCCCTTCCCCGTTTACTGGGACCCCACTCAATGTTGTAAGAATGCTACTACTATTTGGAGTGGTCTCTCTATCTGCCTGCTAAATTTTGATTTTCTGCTACACTGATAAATAGCTATTTCAATTAGTTTTAGCAATTTTGAATCTCCCTTCACTCTTTTCTCCAAGTCACTCTTAATAGTTTCTCTTTACCTATCTGCCATATTTTTATTTTATATAACTCATATCTAAAGTTTTTTTTTACTGTATCCCACCCACCATTTTGAAATTTCCCATATTTAGATTATTCTGGTTATATGAAGTTTCAGCTTTCAGGCTTATCTATACGTGCCTTAATTTCTGAACACACATTTTTGCTTTATATATAATATTTAAACATTCATTGAGCTTAAGTACCCATTTGGGTTGTATGCATACCTTAATTTTGATAATATAATGGGGATGATAAGAGGATATGTACACACATTTGCATATAGGAAAATTGGGAAACCCTTAAGGAAAACTGCCGGACACCGATGTGGGTTTTGGGAGGGTTATTAAAAAGAAATTATACAATAGCTAGGTCCTTATATAATATATATGTTATGGGTAGTGTGTGAAATCTGGATAAGGTCAGAAATAGAAAGTAATTTATTTTATACAACGTTATCTGGATTCGAATAATATTGGCACTAGCCAGCAAGACTTGGATAATGTGGAACAATATTTGTGCAACTTAACATGTTTCAACACACATTTTATTTTGAAACAATATTTCGAAATTGGACAGTAAATTATATCGTGATCACCTCTCACTCAACATTATCTATGTATTTTGGACAACACTAACATTATCTGTGTAATATTGACTTGATCCGGGTTTGGACTTTACCCGTAACATGTACATAAAGTATGATTTTATTAGGAAGAACAGTAGAAGTTAGTTACTAAAGTTACTAAAACATTTTAAATATATTCATACATCAAGTCATGCTATTTGCAGCTGTCATTTTTGATAGATATTATCAATAACTATAAAATACCACAAATAATACTGTAAATGTTAACAATGTTGGCCGCAAATAAATATGTTTGAATTTTTTCTACTGTTCTTCCAACCAAAATCAGGGTGTATGTTGCTCACTAAGCTATGTTTAAAAACTCTGAACTCGACCACCTAAAGGCAAAGATCTAATATCTCATAATCCACCATTAATTTTAAATATGTTTAAAACCTTAGCACACTAAGATAAAATGTAAATAAACTGCTACTTAAAAATGTAATTTTTATGTGTAGTGGTAAATATTTCGTAGTTTAGAAAGTATCCATTCGATCTTATTGAAATATTTACACATTAATCCCTAGCAAGTTATAAATTCAAATATAAAAAAAATCAAACACAGTTAAGTTTAGAAAATTTTAGACATCTAATTTCATCAGTTAAAACAGCTTAAAAAGGGGAAAAAATATTATTAAAACACTTTTTGAAATTTGAACACAATTACAATTAGTTTTTTAATGGAAAGTAAGCTAGGTTTTTTCAAAAAGTGTTTGATTCAAGATTCTCCTTAAACAAGATAGGAGTAAAGAGGCTATAAGTAATTAAAAAATAAGACTAAATTTGACAGCCTCTAAGATATACACTGGCTTTAATCCGACAAATATGTTGGAGACTAATTGTTTATTTGAGGCATTTAATGTCCACTTTCGGAACCGACACAAAATGCAGCCCCCGACCGTTAATTTATCAATGTGCGAGGTGAAACCCATTCCAAGAATAACCCGGGACTCTTGACTCGGTACAAAGACTCGCTACACATTATCTGTGCCTACGTGCCACCACGCGAGAGAGGTCTTTCTTTCGATACCAAGTTTTGTGTAAAAGTATTTAATATTTGTGTGAAAAGCCTTGGATATCTCGGTGGTGGAGTGATGACGCTTTAAAGCCTAAGCTCCCGGGATCGATTCCTGTGTCCATGTTTTATTTTCCGTCTAGCAAAGGTGACCGGAGCAAGAGCACATAACTTGCGAAAGCAGGTCTAACAACGTCTAGACTATACGAGCTCGGTCTCTACATAATGGAGTCGATTTTTCCGCGCACACAACACGACACCAACTCTTCCTTGCCGACTCCCACTGGTGGTCACACTTTCTAAGGCGTTAATCTCGCATTAGACTTGATTGCTGGCGACAGGGAGGTTGAATTTTGGCCCAATCCACTGCACAACCATTGAAAGAGCCTTTTAGGAAATAACCCGCCTCGGTGGCGTAGTTGGCTAACGCGCTAGTCGTGTTGATCTCTACTGCTGAGGACGGGGAGATCGAGGTTCGAATCTCGGTCGGATGAACGGGGGTGGTGGTGTCCTAAATGGTTTTCCACTCTCCCTCCACGAAAATGCGGGTTCACTTCCTCTAATTCACCTTTCCCAACTCCTAATCCATTAGCGTAATTAGTACTTAAAGCGTATAACCCGAACGGGTAGTAAGACGCGGTGCTAAATATTATGATTTTAGGAAATACAGTTTTTTTTGTTAACATTGATAACATTTTAATGTATTAGTAAAATGTTATAATTATCTAATATATAAAAAATAAAAGGAAGTGTTTGTGTGTGTGCGATCCCAAATCTACGGCACGCAGAGATCCGAAATTTTTAACATAGGTGGACGGAAAAGGGTCCGAACGCATCTCGAAGCCGGATTTTTAAATTTTTAATTAGGCTATTTTTAACAAATTATTGGAGAAAATATTGTTAATTTGGTTTATAATTACGTTTCAGAGATAACTGTGATAATAATATGCCGCATCCTCATCGGGGAAAATTTTTATACGAAATCGACCCTAATTCTGGGTGGGGGGTGCTTGGAAGGGAGGAATAATATTTAAACGATTCATTATTATTATTATAAGTGTGTGTGTGGGAAGGAAAATAATAAAACTTATTTTTATTACTACTATTGATCCTCACGAAGACTATATTGATGCGCTCTTTTTGTTTTTAGCATATTTACTAGCACAATCTCCAAGTGACCATAGAACATTCTTGTGCCCTCTCGAAATCCTAATCATACTACACTGCCATGAAGACACATGGCTGACTCACTCACTGACATTGTTTATCCACTTCCAAATTTGGCAAACCTAGTTTCTAGCCTGTAACCGACAAGAAGGTTCCAAAAAGTTTAATAAAAATTTTTAACCCTCCGAAAAAAATTCAAAATATTGGAGCAACTTTAAAGTCGGTGCGGACCTTTCTTTGGAGGTCTCTTGCGGCTAAACAGTAAGACCTATCAAAAAACGGCTCTGGAATTATATTAGTTTACATTCACTTGTAAATAAAACTCACCTGGCGGGGTCTTATACAAACTCGGCCATCTTGGACGCAGCGCTAACTCAAATATTCCCAGAACGAGCTCTTTCATGAAAGAAAAACCTAAATTAGAGAACTATTAACTACTTCCCATCTGTTTATTGTCAACTCTTGACTGAATTATTTCTACTATTGAATTGTCTATTTTTATTACTTTCCCACCCGCTCCAGTGGCCGAATGGTCTAAGGCGTCACTCGCGTTGTACATGCCTGCTGATGACGGGGAGATCAGGATTCGAATCCCACTGAGTATGGTTTCCCACTCTCCTTCCACGCACATGCGGGTAGCTTACCTCTGAAATACTTCCTTCCTTGTACCTACTCGATTAGAGTAATCATCACACGTGCATAAAACCTGAGCCGGTGGTAGTATCTGGTGATATTATTATTATTATCATTGTATCCTTTCCAGCCGGTTAGCGGCCTCGACTGTCAGGAAAAGGAAATTATTTGTTAATCAATTTAAAACCAATTAAAGGGGATCACGCGCTCTTCGGTGGATACGTGGTCTAAGGGTCAAGCGCATTTAGCCTGGTTTGGTGGTGGGTGGGATTCGAATCCCGTTTAGGTCTACTGAGGACGCTTTTACATCTAAATGGAACAAACATTTTGGTGAATTTCCTTTAAAATGCCATCTCAATCTCAATCAGTCTCAATAGCATCAAAACCTATTAAAATATTAGAGGGGCAGAGGACCGTGCCAAATAGTTTCTAGGGATGGGAGCCCCTTTGTCTTTGAGAGTCAAACCCCTCAAAAATATGCCTATTTTTGATGTTTTACTCAAATACCGTAGTCGGGGGGGGGGTTGGGGGGGGGTTCAAACCCTCC
>CABFOW010001269.1:40549-68547 GCA_902141385.1 Timema californicum | reverse complement strand
GGGGGGGGGGTTACCGTATTATCGCGTGGGCTGCGAGTTGGGACACACACAACCATTTGTCGTGGGCGGGTTGTTGCTGCCATTGGCAAGTGAGGGGGGAGGGGGTGAAATGCTACTTGTTATCCCCCTGAACGGCGCTTTGTCAACTCCGGCTCAATTAATTTTGTTTATTTTTCCACACACTTTAGTTTACTAGCACATGAATATTACAGGAAACTCTGAACAACACTTCAAACCAGCAGCCTCCCACTGGACCATTGACAGGCATGCAAGCAAACAGTACAGCGCCGGGCTCATTGTATTCCTTTCTCTCCTGCCTACACATTGTTTTCGTAACTGGTAACCTCTCCTCATTGACTACTAAACTGCAGGTTAGCATATTATCACACAACTACTGCACCTCTTTACTTGAACAAGCTTTATTACATCCAACTGCGTTACTTGTGAATAATCCTAAATTATCTGCTCTGTTACGTGTGAATGGGTCTTAATGCTCTGTATATACTGTCACTTGCGAACGAACCTTAATGCTATGTATGTACTGTAACTGTTGAACGAACCTTAATGCTCTGTATATACTGTCACTTGTGAACGAACCTTAATGCTCTGTATGTACTGACACTTGTGAACGAACCTTAATGCTCTGTATGTACTGTCACTTGTGAACGAACCTTAATGCTCTGTATGTACTGACACTTGTGAACGAACCTTAATGCTCTGCTCTGTCACTTGTGAACAAGTCTACAGCACCTCCGCACTGACCTTGCTGCTAGTGAACGATCTATCGATCCAAATTTAGCGTGCATTTCAGTATTCGTGCTTGAATGAATGGACGTCAGCCATGTTCATTCATGGCCTCCACCTTCTTGAAATACATTAATGGAGCTTTAACTTCCGTCAAAACATGCGAACCATACTCGTGCATGCGCGGGATCGAATTTTTCCTACGCTCTAGTCTGACGTCCTCTGTTGGTGAGGTGTACTGTTTTTAGCGTGAAAGGCGGGTACAATAATGATGGCGTTGATTGACAGCTATTAAAGAACACAAACCTCGCTGTTCAGGCAACACTTCTCGGTGTAAGTTGGCATCAGTAGATGTTGTTAGTCCTTTCTGTCTCCTCAGCCATTGAGCCAGTTTCATACACGAAATTAATCGCCCCATTCCATTTGATACGAGTCTGGGTAGGTGTCGTCTTGTGTTTGGTTCCGAGTCTCTGAAACTGGTCCTTAAAGCAGGCCTATGTCGAACGCACAAGTGAGCTCCCATCAAAGAGAATAATGTTTTGTTTATACATAGCACCGCGTCTTGCTACCCTTTCGGTTTACGCTTATGTACTATTTACAATCATAACTTTTGAATTAGGAAGGTTATATTTAGAGGAAGTGGACCAGCATATGCCCTAAGGGAGAGTGGACCCCCCCCCGCCCCCCCCCAGTTCACCCTACCTATATTCGAGCCTCGTCCTCCTCGTCATACAGCAGTCTAGTCTATTGCGAGAATGGTGCCTTAGGCCATACGACCACCGAAGAGGGCTTCGAGGATCTAATATAGTAGCCCCGTGGCTTCTTTGGTGCTGAGTGACAGCTCACAGCTGACTTCTGACTGTCAACATTTAGGTATATACCTAAATGTTGACCGTCAGAAGTGACAGCTGCTAAACACACGTTTTTCCAGATCATTTGGTTCGGCGTAGGGATACATAATTTGCTCTGGTAACCTTTCAAAGCCGTCAGCTGTCAGTCAGCACCAAAGAAGCCGTGGGGCTACTGTAGCTGACATGAACATATAGGAGAGTGAAGGTTGTGAGATAGGTCAAGGTCTATCTTTCAGGGCGAACAAAGTGTCCACTTTAATGTTTTTAAATATATAGAATAGCGAGTACATACGGACACCGGGCTCACCTGCTCTGTTTTGTCGGTAATCCCAGATAGGCGTATAGTTTTTAAAATAATAATTACCCCCATCTTTTTCTTCCATTCGAATGCTGGTACGTTTTCTCTCAAATGTTATCATTTCCTTACTGACTCGATTATAATGTGTATAAACCCGCTTCGTTGGCCTCATGGTCTAAGGCGTCACTATCACATATATTAGACTGCAGAGGACGGGGAGATCGAGGTTCGAATATTGGTCGGGTGAACTGGGGGAGGTTCCCTAAATGGTTTTCCACTCTCGCCCCACGCAAATGCGGGTTCACTTATTCTAAATCCAACCTTCCAAATTCCTAATCCGGTAGCGTAATTAGTACTTAAGCGTATGACCCGAACGGGTAGTAAGACGTGCTGACGTAGTGCTAAATAAATAATAAAATAATCAACGTCATTGTTGAAATAGTCTTATAGCTTAGTCCCGATACCACCTATATGGTCATATTTATCTAGTAACGCTTCTCTACTGCCGAGATTCAAACCCCGATTTCTTCGTGTTGCACAAAGTGTCGACATCCTTAATGAGCGCCAGCAAGAAGCGTACCAGAGGTGCCTCAAGATTCCACAAAATAGAAACAGAAGACAGTTTTGTAATTTGGTGTTGCTCTGTATGTCACGTGCCACGGCACACGATGTGATGATCTCGTATTGTGGTAGGTTAGTGTGCCAGTTTATTGATTTACAAAGCTATTTTTCTATGTAACTGTATTTATGTATTTACAAAATTTTGTTATTTATATCTTCCAATTAACACGATAAGGGAGTAAGTGAATGTTTATTTTAATTTTAAATAGTTACAAAATTAAAACACTGTTATTTGTTTAATATGTTACATTAATATATTCTACTTTGGATAAAATTAAAAAAAAACTCTTAGGAAAATTTTTAGAAAGGTGCCGTGAGATTCTAATCCATTTCACAAGGGTGGTGCAAGCCTAGAAAGGTTGAGAATCCCTGATTTAGAGACCCAAAACAATTTATTTGTATTTTGAATCTAGTCTTACTACTCGTTCGGGCTATCCACATTTAATTGCACTTTTGTGGTAGGAATGAGGAAGCTAGAATTGAGTGGGAATTTACCCAAATTTTCGTAGAGGGAAAGGGAAAAAAACATATATTAAAAATCACCTAACCGGGATTTGAACCCAAGCCTTCATGTCACCATGAAACCGGACCGAGCGAGCTTGAAGTTTACTCCGCGCGCTCACCGATATGTGTCACAAGTATGTTACTCGAAATATAACTTACATAAAGTGGCTTATTAAAATAAACTGCCGTATATTATTAATATTTTATATAATAGCTTTCAATACAATAAGTGAAAAACACAGATCTTTCAAGTTGGCCCACCCACCCTATTAAAATTTAAATATACTTGCACATATTTTGCACCCTAACCCCAGAAACTTTTTGTTTGAGGGAGGGGGTCATGTTAAATGTAGCCACCCCCAATTTGAAAGTTTTTTTTAGTGCCAATTAACAGTTTTTATTTGCATCCAAGTATGGTGTTTTGCACTATAATAGTTTTGCGAAGAATAAATATTCAAGATAAAAACGGGGGGGATTGAAGTTAAGCGTAGCCCTCCACTTGATAATTTGGTGGTTTTTAATGCCAAAATAAATGTTCTGCTTTGCACCCAAGTATGTATTTTTGCACCTCAATTGATTAGCGAGATTTTTTTTAATGGGAGATAAAATTAATTTCTTGGTCCCTTGACCCAGCCCACACACCTTCAAATTAAAATTGTAAATATACCATTGTTTTCCGCCTATTTAGCACCGTTTTGCGCCTTAATATCTTTGCAAGAAAAATAAAATAAATTTTAAGTAAAAAAATATTTGGAGGCCAAGTTAAATGTAAACTCCCCCAATTAAAAAACAGTTTTCATAAAAATAATCAAACAACATTGATCAAACAATTTTTTAAATATATAAAATTTTCAATTTTTTGTGTAAACTGTCCTCATAATATATTTGTTAAAAATAAATACATCTTATTTATCATGAAATACAATCATCAGATACCCATTTTAATTAAGTTGTTAAAATAAAACCCACGTTAGTGACAGAATGTCCTAAGGTGTCACCTTCATGTTAGACTGGCCTGCTGGAGACGGGAAGATCGTTGTTCGTATCACGGTCGGGTCTACTGAGGGTAGTTTTCTCTCCTTCAACGCAAATGCTGGTAAATTACCTTTAAAATTCTTCATCCCTCCTCCCTTCCCCATTAGCGTGATTATCATAGATGTGTAAAAGCTGAACAGGCAGTAAAACGCGGTGATTCATTTTTTTATTACAATTTTTCAAAAATCAGTAATCAGCACTTCTATTAAATGAATTGTTTAAGAAAAACGAATATATAATATATAATTATTTTTATTGTAAATAACTTGCCAGATACCTATTTTGAGCCAAATCGTTAAAGCTATTTTTAAAACATTTCAAACTTTGTAAAAAACTTAGTCTTTGGTAAACTACCCTTTAATAAATTTTTCCGAAAAAACCCCNTTGAATTAAAGAAATATAGGATTCTCCCCCCATATATATATATATATATATATATATATATATAAATCAAACTGCTAGAGCCATTTTTTTTCCAGAAATTATTTCATTGCACTGCCCTAAAACGAATTGTTACTCAAAAAACCAAGTATAGTGTTATTTGTCATTTCAAATACTAGCTAGATAAACATTTTAAACAAAGTTGGTAAAGCGACCTCAAAATGTTTATAATATTCAAAAGTCACTCTTAAATAAACTACCGTTAATCTACACATTCCCAAATTATAGCCATGAAATTTTGAACAAAATCATTCAAACAGTTTAGGATCTATGTTCAGAGAGACAAAATCGTAAAATCTACTTTTTTGAATTCAGGGAAACATAAAACGAAGAGGTTCATAATAATATTAATATTGAGGGTGAAAATGTTCACGATTACAATACTTTCTCTCTGAGAAAAATCTATTAATAGTTATTTCTTAAAATTCGAAAATTTAAATATAAAATACAGTTTATATTAATTTTAAATTCTACATAAAGATTTGAATTAGTTTTTTCTATAATATATTAAACAAGCACAACTTTGAAAATTTGGAGTAAAATAAGTTGGGGCAAATATTTTACATTTCAAAACTCCTTAGTCAGGATCATTTCAAATTAAACAAAACATTTTGTTCAGCACAAAAGTTTAGCTATTAACTGGACCTAAGCACTAAATTTGTCACTATTTCAGAATATCACGAAAAAAAAGTTACTACTTACTCAGCCATGGTTCGGGGTATAAAGTGCCTCATTATTTTATAACCAACAATTTCCATTAATGAGGAAAATAGTGTCGTTAATTCTAAATATTGATGAAAATAAGTTTTATAATGCACATCTTTATTGTATATAAATTGAATAAAACCTTTACAACAATACAGTACACTTTTATAGGAAAATGGTCGGTTTAAACTATTAAAGATGGCCATGCACACCCTCCCAGCTTGAATCCATTCCATAAAAGCAGCTCAACATTTACTGTTGTTACAATAACCACATGGGGCAAGATAACCATCAGGACTGACAGTTGCTCAGTAAGCATTTTAAAGAGACCGATAAGAACCCAGACCCACTTAGATTTAAAGTAGCTGAATAATGAGAAAATCAGGATATACCATCAAGATTCCACATAGTAAAACCCGCCAGGAAAGGTCACTAGACTTGTCCATATAAAATAGAAATGTCATCAACAGACAGTAAGGCAATAATTTTCAAATCTGGTGACATTAAAACTCAAAATATAAGACACTTGTGTATTAAGACGGTTTACAAACCAGACATAAAAACAATACATTTATTTCTACTTTAAAGTAAACTAATTACAAAGGTGTAAAACATTTGTAACATTTAAAAGAGCTAACCTGATATATTAACGTTTGTACGCCACCATTAGGGTGAAATTTGATATAATAATTGAATTTGTTCCAAGTTTGCTGTTATGTATTATAATTAGGGGGCGGATTTTGCCCTAAATGCCTTTTTTTATTCCTATGCTTTTAAAAGTAGGCCTTTGCGGTATAAGATTATTTTCGATAATTGTGAAGCTAGTGTGATAACTTTTATAGTGCCTATAAATGCCTATTTGGTGATAAGTGCTTATTTTACAAATGGGAGCCTAAAAGTGCCTTTTTTTCTATATTTCTCTTCCTCCCTCATTTTTTCTTTCAGAATACTTGCGGCTGCCCCTCCCTCCCTTTCACTACTTAGGTCACTCCACGTGGATACTCGTGATAGGTAGGAAAAACCCATGTGTCCAGTGATCTGATAGGTTCAGAATGGTCAGATTGCCGACAAAGATTTTCTTCTAGCGCACAGCAGTGTCAGTTCATTCAGTGGTTGTGTATATCACGCTGTTGTTAGATGTGCATATCTGTTCATTAATATTTCCTTGTATTGGACTCGGTGCAAATTATTTGCTATCGTTCAAACTAGATTTAATTTCTAATTGAAGGATTTCAAGAACAAAGTGGAAATATTTACCAAAGCATAGTATATCTATATTATAAAACGAAAATCCTAGTTATCTTGTTAGATGATGCTTTGTTAATTTGTAGAATTCACATATATTATTAGATGAAAATTTCCATATATAATATTTAGGTAAAATGCGAGATGAAGTATCACCCAGAACAACACAAAAATACTACAATACATATGAAGAATTCCAAAAAGAAAACAGGATTAAAACTTTTTTTTTTCTAAAGTTAGCGATGCAGATAAAACCCAAGAGCAATTTTCTGCTTACTTATGCTTTGCGATGGTAGCTGCAAGTATTTCTTGAAAGAAGCTGGAGAATCCAGATTTCTATGCTTTTCTCAACAAATATACCAACATGAAGATACCAGATGAATCAACTCTGAGGAAACACTACTTGCATTCAACCTATTTATCCTTAAGTTTTTACAATAGCAGTTTTTCTTTCTGACATTAAAAACATTAACTGACATGTATTGATTTAAACTATTTACAGTACACATTCTTTTTATTTCAATTAAGACATTTGAGAAGATCTGAGAAGCTATTGGAGAATCATACTTCTGGGCTTCTGTTAATGAAACTACTGAAATATGTAAAAAGCTATTTTGGAAATATTCCTGGAGCAATCACAGTTATTTGCCTGCCGTTTTTAAATTTTTTTAGTGCCTATAAATCCACCCCCTAATTATAATAATTAAGAAGGGATGATGTCTTGTTTTATAAATTAAAAGTTCTTGTGTTTAATAGTTTTTTTAATTTTAAGTAGATAAACAGTTTTTTGCTCGATATTTCACACGGGGCAGATATATTTCACTGTCTTGTTGACCAATATATAAAATGCATGGTTTCCCTAAAGTATTTTCACTTTTTATAACAGCTTATAGATTGCATATGCACATTGAATTGAGTTTTCTAAAGATGATCACACACACTTTATTTTGTTTGTTACAGTAGCCCCACGGCTTCTTTGGTGCTGACTGACAGCTCACAGATGACTTCTGACAGTCAACATATAGGTATATACCTAAATGTTGACTCAGAAGTGACAGCTGCTTAACACATGTTTTTGAAGATCATATGGTTTAGCGTAGGGATGTGTAATTTGGTCTGGTAACTTTTTAAAGCTGTCAGGCAGCACCAAAGCAGCCATGGGGCTACTATAGTCACCAAACAATGAAGCTAGTGAATCCTTGATTTCTTGGCTCAAAACTGTTGTATGTATACATATAACTTAGTAGTAGTAAATAGTGAATAATTGTGTCCCATTTTGAAATAACAGTGTGCCTTTTAAACAAAGATATTTTGTTCTTACAACTTAGTGAGTTGGCAGGGCTTGGCCTAAACTAAAATTTTGTATGGATATAATTGAAAACACAAAACAGAATGTGTCAAAAGCAAATATAAAAGGCTTTGAGTAAAATTTAAAGGTCATTGCCGAAATATATCCATGTTTCACAACAATTTAGCAGTACTATTTATCAGCCTAGAGATGTGAAGGCTTAGAAGGAACCCTACGTCGGCAAAAAGCTGCCGTTAGTTTTTTCGGATTTTAGCAAAATGTTTTATACTTTTTTTGTAGCCTGAAGTTAAGACTCTGAAGGTTACTGAAAAGAAATTACAATGAAATATGTGCAACATTGGTTGATACCTCATGATGTGAAAACTGCTAAAGCATAAGCTTTGGTAAAAACTAATCCTATAACTGGCTTTCATGTTAGTCATTTGGGAAATTGTTCTCAGAAACATTGATATAATAAATAAAGCACTCCAATAACCTTGAATTGAATCGTGTGTAATTGCGAAATTATATTCTTCCTTTCTGTACTTTGGTTGATGTAGGAGACAAAAAATAATGTATGAAGATTTTGAAAAAATTGCAAAAGAACTTAGTTTTAAAACTTTGATTGCATAAATGCAAAGATGAACGTGTAAAAAGAAGAGAATATTTGATGAAACACCAGAGGAATTGGTATAATAATTAAGTGCAAAATATATATTTCAGATAAAGTTTAGTCTAAAGCAAAATAGTTTGGCAACATCTATTCGTCAGGCTTATAAGACTTTCTTAATGAGTTTGTGATGTTTTGTGCGTTGTACAGGACACTATATGCCCACATGTTGCACAAATGTAAAATATAAACGTTTTAAGAGTGTTCCAAATGTGAATATTACTTTGAGGATTTATATTTATATAATTATATCAAACGCAAGATAAATATAATTTTCTAAACCAAAAAAATCAAAAATTGTATGCGATCAACTACGAGCTAAGATCGCCATGAGGCTATCAACATTATTATGTAATATGAACTTTGAGAAGGTTATAAAAGACTTTGCTGCAGCGATAAACAAAAAAATGAACTTTATTAAGAAATATTATAAATAGCCTGGATTGTAGAATTGGTTATTTTAAATATAATTTTGAAGCTATACTTGTATCTTTTTTTGACCCAAAACATTTTTATTTTTAGAAGATTTTTTTACATTAAAAATATTTCTTCATAGCCCCTAAAAATAAAATTAACAGGCCTTAGGCCTAGTTAGAAGTCCAGCCTATTTGCCTCGATATAGCGTTGTGGGCTGGTCTGTACCATTCACCTGCCGTTGAAGGTGAAAAGTTAACCTTGGTTGAACCTTCGTATGGCTTATATGTTAGGAGGCAGGTGTAAGGTGTCAGACTTCTGTGTTGGGGGTCCGTGATTCAATCCTAGGTCCCGGCACAGATTTATCTGATTACCAAACCCTTCCTTCACCTCTGACAAGACATCTTGTGAATGTGGTTAACAACATCTACTGATGCCAACTTACACCGAGAAGTGTTGCCTGAACAGCGAGGTTTGTGTTCTTTAATAGCTGTCAATCAACGCCATCATTATTGTACCCGCCTTTCACGCTAAAAACAGTACACCTCACCAACAGAGGACGTCAGACTAGAGCGTAGGAAAAATTCGATCCCGCGCATGCACGAGTATGGTTCGCATGTTTTGACGGAAGTTAAAGCTCCATTAATGTATTTCAAGAAGGTGGAGGCCATGAATGAACATGGCTGACGTCCATTCATTCAAGCACGAATACTGAAATGCACGCTAAATTTGGATCGATAGATCGTTCACTAGCAGCAAGGTCAGTGCGGAGGTGCTGTAGACTTGTTCACAAGTGACAGAGCAGAGCATTAAGGTTCGTTCACAAGTGTCAGTACATACAGAGCATTAAGGTTCGTTCACAAGTGACAGTACATACAGAGCATTAAGGTTCGTTCACAAGTGTCAGTACATACAGAGCATTAAGGTTCGTTCACAAGTGACAGTATATACAGATGCATTAAGGTTCGTTCAACAGTTACAGTACATACATAGCATTAAGGTTCGTTCGCAAGTGACAGTATATACAGAGCATTAAGACCCATTCACACGTAACAGAGCAGATAATTTAGGATTATTCACAAGTAACGCAGTTGGATGTAATAAAGCTTGTTCAAGTAAAGAGGTGCAGTAGTTGTGTGATAATATGCTAACCTGCAGTTTAGTAGTCAATGAGGAGAGGTTACCAGTTACGAAAACAATGTGTAGGCAGGAGAGAAAGGAATACAATGAGCCCGGCGCTGTACTGTTTGCTTGCATGCCTGTCAATGGTCCAGTGGGAGGCTGCTGGTTTGAAGTGTTGTTCAGAGTTTCCTGTAATATTCATGTGCTAGTAAACTAAAGTGTGTGGAAAAATAAACAAAATTAATTGAGCCGGAGTTGACAAAGCGCCGTTCAGGGGGATAACAAGTAGCATTTCACCCCCTCCCCCCTCACTTGCCAATGGCAGCAACAACCCGCCCACGACAAATGGTTGTGTGTGTCCCAACTCGCAGCCCACGCGATAATACGGTAACCCCCCCCCCTCCTCCTAGCAACTGATAGCTCCGCCCCTCACGAAACACCCACGCGGTCGGTCGTTGGCTGCTCTTCTCACGAGAGACTGTCAAGTATTCTGACCAAGTATCGAACACGGAACATGTGGCGGCGAAACCCTGAGGTGGATTTACACTGTAGGCCCACTAGGTACGGTGTCTTTAGGGAGCGGCACATTTGGTTCGGATTCCACGTTAAACTGTAGGTCCTCCATTTCATCTCACAATCGCCCTACCATTACATATTAGCGTAAGTGCGTACAACCCGAACGGTTAGTAAGACGCGGTGGTGATGATAATAATATATGTTAGGACCTTAGTGTAAACAGAAGCCTGCTTACTACCCTTGACGGCATCGCTGCCAGACCGCGAAAAACACAAAATTAGGGAACAAGAGAATGTTTCTCCTTTGAACCCTCACCCCCTCAAACCCCTATACGCAGAAGTTGATTTACGCTATAGGCCCACTAGGCTCGGCGGCGCATTTTGGATGACATTATTTTCTATTATAATATTTTAATTTTAATAATTAAGTTTAAAAATGTTTGACTAACACTTTTGAAACAGTTCAAGTACAAGTAAGAACGACGATATTTATTTTCGACGACTGTACTTTGTAACTGACGTCAGTCTCCCCGTCTTCATAATGTTAACTCAAGCTACTGTAGGGCCTGTACAATGTACACGGCTTATTATCTTTCGTGGAAATCTTTTCTCGAACACTAACTTCCGCTCCCCCCTCCCAACACCTCTTTCTAGTTTGCCAGAAACAATACAATCATGTTTTCTCAAATACCCAACCTCAAATGATCATTTTCAGGAACATATGAGCACAAATAAAGCACAAACAGAATTTTGCCTCCTTGTGTTTTCTTTGTGTGGCGGGTCAACCTGAACTCCAGCTGTCTACATGTTATCTCAAGTTAGCCCTCCGCACTGAATGTTCTTAAAGCCAAAGGGCCTAATTTCACAGAACAAATGTTTATTCATGTTCGGGCACACGTAAGCACAATTGAAGCACAAATGTGTGGTGTTGCGTCTGCAGATCAAACGACTTGACATACGTGAAAGTAGATCTATTAACTTGTTATAGCTGTCAAGTTCATACGTATAGTTTTGCTAAGGGCGGGGACTAAAACTAGTTCTGAAATAATTCTAACTGTAACAATATTGTTGAGCGGTAGCTGCTAGCTAGGGTTGGAAAGGTCAAGGACGTCGTGTCACGTGATCGTGGAGGGTTTGGGGGAGGATTTGCTTCAATGCGCGTGGGCGGATTGGCGAGGCGTGGGCGTCGGAAACTGGGGGCGACCACTATTAAAATAAATCAGACGCGGACTGGGTGGAAATACAAACTTCCAGACAAAACCCCTTTCTCTTCGCCATGAGTTCGTCAGGTCAGGTGGGCGGTGAGGTCTCTACATATGAACAGTTTTAAATATTAAAATGTTAACTCCATGCCAGAAATGTGCATTCAGATTTAGGAAGGAAGAAACCATTTTTGAAAGGTAATTAAATCTACCAAAACAATTTTCATGTTGATCTGCAACTGTCACTTTGGATATAGGGCTACATATAATTACTATCTATAAAATAATAATAATAATAATAATATAGTAAAATAATATCATTGCTGACCGCCAAATATGTGTTTGTATTTTATAAAAGTTTTTTCCTTACCTGGATGTAAAAATCGAGTCGCTGCGGGAGAAGTTAAAGATGGGAGCTCAATAAAAAAAAATCTCTTTTTCTACATAAATACTTTAGTCATTTAAGTAAATGTAATGCACTCAAAAATCAAGATATCCCAAGTTTATTTGATCTCGCCTAACGACGCTAACACCAGAAACATCATAAAACGAGTTACAGCGCATGCTAACTAAATGCAGAACTAACAACTGGTCGCTGTAGACCAGCACGCCAACATTATAATGACACCTTTACCTGAGGAACGGTCACTAAAACAATCATATAAACATTTCCAAGGGGGATTTTGTTTGTTAATTGTTATTTAAGTCGGTAAACTCAAACTTAATACAAAAACATAATAGAAATGAGTTGCATTAAAGTAAAAGGCCTATCGCTTTTTAAGAGGTCGTGTGATTTGGTTTAGTTGAGCTATAAATTAAAACTATTGTCTAATTTTAGTTTCACCTTGTTAGTTTAGGCTACATTTTAATTTGTGATAACATTTGCGACGTTATGCCATATTCAACCTAAATTGACTAGAGTAGAATGCCGTGGGTTTACTAGCAGGTAACATATCTTGGAGTGTACCCAATTTTAGATTTAGATACTGTATTATAGTTGAGTCATAGACACATCGGTTTATTTATAGGATATTGGATAGGAAGCAGGTTCTGCTTACGGTAAGACATCACCAAGAAAATGATTTGCTCTCAAAATGGAAACAAACAAAATGGAGATGACACTATCTATCATATGTGCGTAAGCTCACTAGGTGTACACTAATGTGTTTAAAGTGACACTTGTTGGATGACGTTGATAGTCGCAAGTTAAGGTACCGCAACCGCTAACAATTGTCACCCCCGCTATTTGATGGTCCTATGACTCTAGAGGGTGCTTCCTCCAACAGTCTCGTCATCCACATGATCAGCCGAAAGCCGCTACTCGAAAAATCTCGGATTGAAAATTGACCGGAAAATTCAATCTATAATTAAAGTTTGACTGTATTCACAAATCTTCTAGATTTACGTTCATGTGTTGGGAAGCTATCATCACTGTCAGTGGCGTCACGTCGCGTCAGGGCTTGCCTTTGATTGAAGATATGTAATAAATGTTTTTGATGTTTGCTAAGATATTCTCTTGGTAATCATTTAAATATATTTCAAGCAACAGTGGTTTTGAAAAAAACAACATACATGGCAGTGACCGTAACATTCGTGCAAGACGTGCACTAGTCCTAATGGTGGTTGAAAGTCATCCCATTGCTCTAGCTAGTGTAGTTCTTATTTGTGACGTCATAGAGTTCAGAGGGGAGAGAAGGGGGAGAGCTGTGGATGTCAGGTAAAAATGCAATCCGCCGAGATACGACTTCTCTTGCCCGAAAGCTGATGACTAGAACCGAAGTCACTACCCCTCTCTTCCCCTTTCAAAACATAGAGGGATGGTACGGCAAGAAAGGGGAAATTAATAATAATAATAATAATAATTGTCAAGGTACTAACCAGTACTGACCCTGTGCCTACACGTCTTTAAGCCCGGTACACACGACACAACTTCTTGTATATAAAGTTGTACAAGAAGTTGTAGCCTGAAGATGGCGTCGTGTGATCACCAAAACTTGTACAAGATCTGCTTCGCACAAATTAATGTATACAGTTTCAGGAAATAGAACTTGTCCTATATTTGACATTTTTCTTGCACAACCTTTAAATTGTAAACACGAAAACCTCGTCTGCCAGACAGCTACCTCAAAAAAAGTTATTGTAAAAAAAACCCAGCTAAATGCTTGAAAACAAACAAATAATTATAATTGAAGGAGGTTAAACCCCAAATATAAAGGTTTTCAACGGTTAAAAAGAATAATAAATAGAAAAAAAATATTTTCACAATATTTAGGAATTATTAAAAAATCATTTGCTTTAAATACCAATATTTTCCAAATCATTCAATCATTATTTTTCCATAAAAAGGGCTAAAACGCTTCTTTTTCCCCTCAAATATTGTATGCAATCACAAATGCCATGTTAACAGTCCCTGGCTAAAATTTGTATGCACTCCATGTGACCAAGATATTGTACAATTTCTTGCACAACTTTGTGTACAGGAAGTGGTGTCGAGTGTACCGGGATCTAGAGTTTTGTGGAGTTTATTGTAGCAGGTGCTTTTGGTTTGATGTGTGTATCAGTGAAGGCTAACAAACGAAACTTTATAAGTATATGTCTTTAATAAGTAATAACACACTAATGTAAATCTCAGAACAGAAGGACGCCCAAAGTCGCAGCTATCATAAAAAAAACACATAATAGCTTGAAGCATAATTTTTTTTTAAAAATCCGGGAGTTCCCCTTTCAAGCTTGGGGGCACCCGTTCCAATTTTGCCTAAGAATTTTGGTCACGAGACGCTACTGGCCACTGTAGAATACACCAAGAAGTCGCTAGCCTAACGAATACAACTGATGGTTTAAAATCGGTACGAATCACTCCACAAGGATCTCGACTGTTATTTCTGATGTCCACCAAGCTTCACTTTCCTCTCCCCTTACCTCCAAGTAGCGACCTTGAAGGATGGCAAGAATAGACGTGCGTTCTATCGGTCAGATATCGAACTAATTATTTACTTTTTTTCTGTTTACTAGCTTGCTATTTTGAATATATTATACGGTATATTCAACAATGCCAATCTTTGGCAGCTCAAGATCAAAGCCTTGCCAAATTTTGATGTGTGTCACCCTGGCCACCCGACTTTTAGCCACCCGGTTTTTGAAAACGCCCATCGTTTGTGCTACGTTAGTGCTGGTTAGTGCCCGATTTTCGTCGTTAGTGCTGTAAATTTACAGCACTTATTCACGATTCTTTATGGGTGGCTAGGGAGGTATCTCCCTGGCCACCCAGTATAAGAAATAATAGAGATAAACATTTTTTGAAAACGCCCATCGTTTGTGCTACGTTAGTGCTGGTTAGTGCTTGATTTTCGTCGCTAGTGCTGTAAATTTACAGAACTTATTCACGATTCTTTATGGGTGGCTAGGGAGGTATCCTGGAGTACACGCACCCCCAGGGGTACGTGCCAGGACTTTTGGGGGTACCTGAAAATATTTGTATAATGTTGGAAAAAGCAACATATGCCAGCAGTGTAAGACCAAATATCAGTTAAATTTGTGATAATAACTCAACGATATAGCGAGGGGTGGTGATGGTTGTGTTATATATTTGGCCTTGAGAAAATGATTTCAATTTCACCATTTGGTTGTTTAAGTACGTATACAAGAATAGTTAGCTATGCTGTGTATTGATCAAGCAACAAAGTTTGGTAGATCCAAGACAAGATATTGATAAAGGAAATAGGAAGTATTAGCGGAGTCCGGGGAGAGGAATGGAAGGGATAAGTCCTTGAGATTAGGAAAAATCAAAACCTTTCAGCTTGAATTAGAATGGTAATTCCAAGTACACGCCGCTGAAAATTAGTTGGCAAAGAAAGAAGAATGAGAGGGTGGGATTAGATAAGAAGTGTTGAATTAGGGAGAGGACAGCGTACCTGAGGATAAATACTGCATACACTGACTTTAGCCGGAAAAGTGACATATGGTTGGTTATAAATGTTAGTCAAAAACATTTAAGTTATGATCAAAAAATGTCTAGCACAAGCAAAAGGGAATTTTATCTTCAATCATTCACATTACGAAATAAATTCAATATTCAATAATTAAAGAATAGTTTTAATGTAGAATTGTTATTGATTATCTTGATTTTAATCTAACATTTAATAAATGTGACGTTTACAATAATTATGTCCCTTAGCGACAGCAAGCACCAAAATAAAGCTTGTTTTTCCCTATCAATTTATCCTATAAAAAGAATAGTCAAATATATATAGTAACAATGCAAGACTAATTTCTCATTAAATACATAACTGAAATAAACAGTCTGCTAAAACAACTTTGGAGTTTAAGCTATAGTTGCTTTTCAAATAAGTCTTTGAAAAAATACATTACAGTTAACACTATTATTCATAAGAAGAAAAAAAGTTGTAATTCAAAGATAATCGGAGAGAAACCATAAAACAATTAACTTTTAAAAGTGATTAAATGAAAAAACTAAGAAATACTAGCCTAAAACATAATAATTCAGTATAGACATAGAAAAGAGAAAGAGCATAGGGTTTAGAGATACTTCACTTGAACATAATGTTACGAAATGAATTATAATGTGGAATAAATATAATTATAAGTTAATACATAAAATATGGAAAATATATTATATATTCTAGTTGACAAAAATCGGGCACTAACCAGCACTAACGTAGCACAAACGATGAGCGTTTTCAAAAACCGGGTGGCTAAAAGTCGGGTGGCCAGGACGACACACATCAAATTTTGGCCACTCTACATTTATTTTATCAAATTTTCTGAATAGTTCTCTCTGCGTGTGTTCTTGGTAACGCCCGATGGTCTGCCTGGAATCTCGGCCGAATGTGGTGCTGAGAGACTAGTGTCTAGTCATTGCTACCGGCTACTCCACGCCTTCGTGTGACGTCACTACACCCCCTCTATCCTTCGTTGATGACGTCACTACCTTGCACTCCGTATCACCTATCGAACTCTAGTCTGGCAGTGAATTGTACAAACATTTTACAAGGATGCACCCAACTGGTTTCGAGTGTTTGTTATAGGAATGGTAGCCGTCCTCAACGAGGAGTTTCAATTGTTCAACATTGAGACCCATACAAATCTGCGCGTTTAATATATTGATATTCTTGACCATATTCATCTCATTTTATCAATCGTACTTTATATGAAGCACATTGACAGAGCTCAACTTTATCTGTAGACCTATTAGTCAACTCCGCAATATTTGAATATCTCACATTCCTGTGCTATATATATTTATAATAATAATAATAATATTAATAATAAAAGCATTCACTTTTCTCGTTATCTTTGTAGAAAACAAACCCAGCCCAGCCGTAGCTTAATTCGAAGCGCGCTTCTGCCTGGTAATTGTTCTAAGCGTCTCCGGCTCGATTCCTGCCATGGCAAAAATATGTATAGTTTGGTTAAATTAGGGCTTACATTTTCACAGTGAAAAATTAACTGTTAAAGGTTTGGGTTTGCTCCCAAATTGAGTTAGTTTGTAAATTAAAAAAAAACTTTTCTTATGCCTCAAAGGTTGCGTGCTCAATCTCATTGGATTAATTGTTCTATTATTTCTTAGTTTGTATTTTTAATAGTTGTAAATTAAATCTTCTACTACTTAAAGAGTAAGAATTTATTTCTTCAAGCCCCAGAATTTGTTAGTAAAAATCCTTTAGTGACTCTTATACAGTAGTTGTACCAAATTTTGCCAAATAGGCTTAAAACGGTACATAAGTTGGGGAGTTTATACACCGACTGACCCTTAATTTGGGATTTAGAACTTATCATGAAAAATCTTCATCCTAATTTATTTTATATTAGTTACATTTTTTTAATCTGTTAATAACTTAAGCTATGATTAGATAAACGATTCGCTGTCTGATCTTACCGTGAGGTATGGGAATCAGTTTAAAAAAATAATAAACCTCGGCTAAGCTACACCAAATTTAGAAACCATTTTCGAATTAATTAGGTAGACACTTTCTGAAATGTTAAAAAAAAACGAATTTTTCATTGTTAGCAAATACGGTTTTGGGTAAGTACAGTAGCCCCATAACTTCTTTGGTGCTGAATGACAGCTGACGGCTTTGAAAAGTTACCAGACCAAATTATGTATCCCTACGCCGAACCATATGATCTTCAAAAACATGTGCTTAACAGCTGTCACTTTTGACAGTCAAAATGTAGCTATATACCTAAATTTTCACTGTTAGAAGTCAGCTGTGAGCTGTCAGTCAGCACCAAAGAAGCCGTGGGGCTACTGTAGGTATGTTGAGATGATGCTACAAACTCAACGAACATTTGTGCTTTAAAATTAGTCAATCTAGAGAACAATTAATGTGGCGGGCTAACTTGAGCCTTCCCTATACCATAACATGTAGAAAAATTGAGTTCAAGCTGGCCCACTAAATTTTGAAATATCAATGTTACAAAATTCTGTTTTCGCCATTCGTTAGTGCTTCGTTTGTGCTCATATATGCCCGAACATGAACTTTTGTGTTGTGAAATTAGGCCTTTTAAATAACATTTAATGAAGATGATCCTATTAAATGTTCTCTAGACTTTCAAATCTTAAAGCACAAATGTTCATTTTCGGGCACATATGAGCACAAACGGAGCACAATAGATTGGCATAAATAAATTTTTGTTATGTTGTGTTTTTCAATATGTGGTGGGCTAGCTTGAGCTCAAGTTGGCCCGCCACATTAAATATTTTCTAAAAGGGCCAGTTTCACAGCACAAATGTTCATGTTGGAGCACATATTAGTACAAATAGAGCACAAACGATTAGAAAAAAATATTCAGTAATATGGCGGGTCAACTTAAGTAACGTTGATTCCTCAAGTAGGATCTTACAGGTGATAGCAAACATGTTTGCCTCATTTTCTCGGAGCCAACCTACCCGGCTCATTCCAAGAAACGTCCTTTGTGTTTCAATACCATATGAAGGTATGAGGAATAGTTTTACAAGGTGTGTCTTGACGTGAACTAATATTTGGTTGAGGAGATAATATACAATAATTAACACTAGTAGTACAGATCTTAAACATTAGGTGTTTGTATGGATTTGTGGACCCCCTTTAAGGGGGGGGGTGGGGTCTTGTTAATCCCAAGGGGGGGTCCGAACTCGTTTGGATATGAATTGGTGTTAGTTAACTTCTTGATTCTGAACAGAGCACAACATTTGGTGTACGATCCATTTATTATTGGAACCACGTCTTACTACCCGTTCGGGCTATACGCACTTACGGCAATGTGTAATGGTAGGGGGATTGTGAGATGAAATGGAGGACCTACAGTTTAACGTGGAATCCGAACCACGGTGGAGGCCTTGCATTCGCTGAAAAAAATCACACATAAACCTGGTATGGTAACGTTTCCGCCCGAGTGAAACTTAAAGATAATGTGTATTACAATCCTATTTTTCTATAAAGGCTCTTTTAGAAAATATTAACACTTTCTTATACGTAGCCAACATAGAAAACAGTTTCCTATTTTATCTCTCATAGCGGCAGATCACATGACCTGACCTGTGAATACGCGTGAGAAGATCTAGTGGCTTTAATAACTTTCAAATAAGACCTTTATTATCACAATTGGACACTAACTCTGAAGTAAACAAACCCGTAACAATAAACTATCGAGCTTTCCACTTGGTTTATTTTACCTTCGGGTGTAACAAGCTAGCTTAGAGTACCATGCACGGTAACAAGCGAGCTTAGAGTACCGTGCACGGTAACAAGCGAGCTTAGAGTACCGTGCACGGTAACAAGCTAGCTTAGAGTACCGTGCACGGTAACAAGCGAGCTTAGAGTACCTTGCACGGTAACAAGCGAGCTTAGAGTACCGTGCACGGTAACAAGCGAGCTTACAGAGTACCTTGCACGGTAACAAGCTTGTTGCAACCTAAATGATAGGGCCATTGTGGAGCCCTAGATGTTAAGGCTTTAAGCTTTTTTCTTAAATTAAGGGCACACAGGGTCACTCTAATATCTAATTTTGCTATCAACAGCCATATTATGTGGTTTCTACAATAAAAAGAGATGTGTAAAAATTGATTTAGGTCATTTTGTCGTGTTTTGTTTCTGTAGGACATTCGTTACTAAGCATAATGTATCAACTTTAATTCGCAAACTAAAATACACAAAGGGATCTTTGATTAATATTAGTGATGAGTGGTGTATGTATAATGAGTGTCATTACACTTATATACAATAATAATAAAACATAGGCCTATTAATAACCAATGTAGCCCGCTTCGGTGACAGCACGTTACTCTTGTGTTAGACTAGACTGCTTATGACAGGGAGACCGGGGTTTGAATCCCGGTCGGGTGCACTTAAGGTGGTTTTCCACTATCTTCACGTAAATGCTGGCACATTTCCTCTAACTCATTAGCTTAGTTATTAAGCCTACATATGCGAATAACCTAAACGGGTAGTAAGCAGATAAACTCAGTATCACTTGGAACTTGAGTTGGCCCACAGGACCCAGGGAGGCTGCCTGACACGCTTCTCTGGTTGTCATGGCAACCGGTAAGAGGTCGTCTCCATGGAAACACGCGCCTTGTAACCTACTTACTCATCGATAGCATTACAACAACTCCAGGCTGTTTTAATTGAACATATATGACAAATGATTGCAGAAGATTTGTTTAACAAATAGTATAGTGATCAATTTTAAAAATTGCCATCATTCATAGTTTTCAAATTTCGAATTATTTTTATATTTCCTAGTTTATAGCATACTCGTAACTCGTTATTAAAATCAATATAAAATACTTATGGTTGAAATGGGTAGCATAACGGTGGGGTGGAAGATAGATTGGTTTCAATAGGTGCGGTTAGTTTGATTTTATACACAGCAGCTCTTGAACATTTGTCGTGGTTATATTGACATGAAATGAATGTATTCAATTCCAGGACATGGCGACTACTATGTGTAGAAAATAAAAACTAAACCATAGTTTATTCTCTGCCTGAAAAATAAATAAGTAAATACAAAAACAGCAAATATACTGGCTTTTCCTTCCGTACCACACTAAATGTACCCGCATTTGCGTGGAAACCCATCCTTTAGTGCACTCGTCTGTCATAGACACTTTTTAAAAGTGATTTGTTCAAAAACAAGCTTATCTTTTCGTGTATATAATGTAAAACTATGTTTGAATAGAGAGAGGTATAAGTAATAGACTAACGTCATTAAAACCCACATCGGTGGACACATTGGCCAAGGTGTAGAACTTGTCTGGCTTAACACAGATAAGGATTCAAATCCTGTCTGAAGGAATTTTTTCATAAATGGTTTTCCAACCTATTCATGCAAATGCAGGTACATTTCCTCCACACATATTTCTTATATTTTTCCCATTACTGTACCTCGGCCGGGTAGTAAGATGGATTCATATAAAAAACACCCATACATTATGAAACTGTTTGTAATGAATATAATTGAATACAATGACACTTTAGGTTTGAGTTTATAACTAATGATGGCATTCTAAACATCTTTAGGTATACGAAATTTCGATTTTATGTAGAACTAATATTGAGATTTTTTTTCATTTTTCGATTTTACCCATTAATTAATTTTTGGCAAACCAAAGGCGTGCGTACTACGTGATTATTATTATTATTATCATCACCGCGTCTTACTACCCGTTCGGGCTATACGCACTTACGCTAATGCGTAATGGTAGGGTGATTGTGAGATGAAATGGAGGACCTACAGTTTAACGTGGAATACGAACCACGGTGGAGGCCTGGCATTCCCCACATTCACAAGATGTCTTGTCAGAGGTGGAGGAAGGGTTTGGTAATCAGATAAATTTTTTGCCGGGACCGAGGATTGAACCCCGGCCGCCAGCACAGAAGTCCGACACCTTAGCCCTAGACCGCCAGGTCACCAAGTTTACTACGTGATGACTTGAAGTAGCCACTACTATCGATGAGAAAGGGAGAATTAGCTTTTTTGTGCTCAAGTTCAGGCTATATCTTTATTTTATTGCCTTTTACATAGTACAAACATTGTAACATTTTACCATACCCTGATTTTGGTTGGACGAATGGTAAAGAAAATTCAAACACATTTATTTGAGGTCAACATTGATAACATTTCTTTATATTATTTGTGTTATTGTATAGGTACAGTATAGCTAATATTTATCAAAAGTGACAACCTCAACTAAAATGACTTTGTGTATGAACATATTAAAATTGTTTCAGTAACTTGGTAAATACCTTCTACTGCTCTTCCTATCAAAATCATACAATATTTTATTATTGTTTTATAGGTATTGATAATATCCATCAGAAGCGACAACCTCGTTTCATATAAATAGTTTTTTTTTGACCTTGTGGGGACTCTACCTACCAGCCGGGCTGTGGTGTCAGGGGGTTGTCCTTGTGGGGACTCTACCTACCAGCCGAGCTATAGTGTCAGGGGGTTGTCCTTGTGGGGACTCTACCGACCAGCCGAGCTATAGTGTCAGGTGGCTGACCATGTTGGGACTCTACCTACCAGCCGAGCTATAGTGTCAGGTGGTTGTCCTTGTGGGGACTCTACCGACCAGCCGAGCTATAGTGTCAGGTGGTTGACCTTGTGGGGACTCTACCTACCAGCCGGGCTATGGTGTCAGGGGGTTGTCCTTGTGGGGACTCTACTACCAGCCGAGCTATAGTGTCAGGTGGTTGTCCTTGTGGGTGACTCTACCTACCAGCCGAGCTGTGGTGTCAGGTGGCTGACATTGTGGGGACTCTACCTACCAGCCGAGCTATAGTGTCAGGTGGTTGACCTTGTGGGGACTCTACCTACCAGCCGAGCTATGGTGTCAGGGGGTTGTCCTTGTGGGGACTCTACTACCAGCCGAGCTATGGTGTCAGGGGGTTGTCCTTGTGGGGACTCTACCTACCAGCCGAGCTATAGTGTCAGGTGGCTGACCATGTGGGGACTCTACCTACCAGCCGAGCTATGGTGTCAGGTGGCTGACCATGTGGGGACTCTACTACCAGCCGAGCTATAGTGTCAGGGGGTTGTCCTTGTGGGGACTCTACCTACCAGCCGGGCTATGGTGTCAGGTGGCTGTCCTTGTGGGGACTCTACTTACCAGCCGAGCTATGGTGTCAGGGGGTTGTCCTTGTGGGGACTCTACCTACCAGCCGAGCTATAGTGTCAGGTGGTTGTCCTTGTGGGGACTCTACCTACCAGCCGGGCTATGGTGTCAGGGGGTTGTCCTTGTGGGGACTCTACCTACCAGCCGGGCTATGGTGTCAGGTGGTTGACCTTGTGGGGACTCTACCTACCAGCCGAGCTGTGGTGTCAGGTGGCTGACATTGTGGGGACTCTACCTACCAGCCGAGCTATAGTGTCAGGGGGTTGTCCTTGTGGGGACTCTACCTATTAGTACCTATAGTTATTTGTACAGATTAAATTGGGGCTACATTTGCTTTGGTGTCCTTGTTGGTGATGGAGTTTGTTTGAAGTAGCCCTTATACTGCTGTGTTAAGTTTAATAGTTGCGTTGACTGGAGGGAAGCACTACATGTGTTGTTGTGTACTTGCTTGTGCACCGAGCTAATTGTGCCATGTCCTAGTTTGTTCAAGTGCTAGTGTGTCTTTTAGTGTACAGACTGGAGGGGCATTG
This sequence comes from Timema californicum, assembly GCA_902141385.1. Taxonomy (NCBI): domain Eukaryota; kingdom Metazoa; phylum Arthropoda; class Insecta; order Phasmatodea; family Timematidae; genus Timema; species Timema californicum. Next base: position 45,243 of record CABFOW010001269.1, on the reverse strand, counting down.
TCTATGTTCTGTTGTGTGTTTGTAAATGCACGAGCTAGACAGCAGAGCTAGTGCACAGGTTAGATTAATGTGCGGCTTTATTTTACTGCACAAGCTGAAGGAAATTGGCACATTTGCTTTTGTCTCTGTTAAGTATTTGTTGGTTCATGAATTAAAAATAATAGGGTCGTGTTTTTGTTTTGTTATTTGCACAGGCCTAAATGAAAGCTTTTATTTTTGCAGGAGGGTTCTCAACGTTCAGATCTGGGTATCCCGAGTGGTGTGAAAGTTGCAGCGAACTGGTTTCTGGTTCAGGGCCCGGTGCAGATGTGGTGGCAGTTCCACTTATGGGCCTACGCAGTCTTCGCATCTCATCAACAGCTCAACAGTCAAAGGTGGGTTTATCCTTGACTACCCAGCCAACATTGCGTGTGGGTGAATGCTAGCCAAGATAAACATAAAGAAGTTATTAAAACAGAACTTGTGTAATCACTAGATCACCAACTGTCATACCCGCCCTTAAGTGATTTTTTGCCTGATCAAGAACCTATTAATTCTTAATTTAATTTAAAATTTCATGGGCTTAGCTATTTTACAAAATATACAAATTAACTAGCCTTTGGCTGCATTAAATATCAGGCTCGCGTTTCTCTTTTCACACACCACTGTTTCTAATCATGCTTACCTCCCTACTACCTCTGTATAGCATTGTTTGCAATACCAAGTTTCATGTAAAGTTACTAACCTGTGTCTAACCCTTCTAGCTCCTTTACTCCACTCCACTTATAGTTTCCCAAAGGTCACTTTGCTTATAGTTCCCTGAAGGTCACTTCACTTATAGTTTCCCAAAAGGTCACTGGTGTTAAAGTGATTGGAAGTGTTACACTACACTCATCCCCGACTTCTTCACCAATCTTAGATGAATAAAGAGCTCCCCTACACTTCCAAATATACTTTAAACACATCGGTTTTTCTATTATATACTTACCTGTTATGATAATTGTATATGGAGCCTTTCTTTTCTTTCATATACTTTTTTATGATTATTAAAAATATCTTGCTCTATGTATCTTTAAAAGACACACTCTAGATTACTAGTTAGTATGCTTTTTATAATTACTTTTTTGCACCAATCATAGAGTGAATAGATTTACACTTTGGTGTTGTGATGGACAATTTACCCATTCTTAGTATTACTATATTCATTTAGGCGTATTGATTTGGTTTAATGAAACAGCTATTGAAACAAGGTTGCAAATAAACCTTATGATTTATGTATGCAATACAAATTATAGCGCCTCATAACCCAGTTTGGATCTGATGCGTTATTGTATCTACATACATGACCTATATATAACTGTCGATGTATATAATTAACTCTATGAAATGTAATATTTGGGAACATCAAGGTGGCATTAATAATTTTCTAGCCATTCAGAACTTTCGAAAGTCTACCAAGTCAGTTTTGTCAAACACAGGCAGTGCCAACAGGCTGATTGGCTTTTATGACATGTTTTCCCTTCAAATTATAAACCAACCTGGCAATTCACAGCACATGTACCACACCCCTCTAGAATGCCACAATATATGCTGAGGCAAATGTGAATGAAGAAACACACACACACACACTTGCAGCTCCCTGTTCACTTCTATTATCAGTACTTACATCCCAACTCCTCTGCTTCGGCCTTTCCCTCCACGCATCCTAGACACTATCTACCAGAACCCTTTGTCCCCTCCTCCAGATCCCTCTGGTGTGAAGATCTGCCACTATACATAACTTGGAACACCTTGAATTGGGAGATTGCTTCACATTGAGCGACGAAGATGAAAACCCCTATCGCTAACAACATTACAAGCCGAGCCAAAACAAGACGTACAATCAACTAGGAACCAAGTTGTTCATTTTAGTGCACTAGTGGTCAGATAATCAATTTTTAAATGACTGTCATTTCTCTTACTTGAACTTTTGGCAAATCGCTCACTTGTTGTGGCTCCAAAATTATATAATTGTGGACGTGCAGAAGAGCCACTCCAACAAGTCTCATTTCCACCATAGTTGTCCTCAGCCATGTCTTGGTCAGACACGATGATGAAAAATATATATCTCTTAGCTGGAATTGCTTACTGGAAGTGTGCACAAGATCTGCAGTAGAGTGTGTGTTAAGGGAAATATATCTGTCACATGAGCCTTCCACTTTTGCTGCCAGTGAGACATTTCTCCCTTGAGTTTTATGAGATTCAGGTCTTTGCTGCTCGTAAGGCATACTGTGAATCTGTTCACAATATAAACCAGTCTTAGATATGTTGTTTAACTTGCGGCTTTAGCATTGATTGCCACGTTCTGAACTTTTTGAACTGCCCCACGTTCAGCAAACATTACACCGCATCCACCTGTCCCAATACCGACAGTAGCCCCATGGCTTCTTTGGTGCTGACTGACAGCTCACAGCTGACTTCTGACAGTCAACATTTAGGTATATACATACATTTTGACTGTCAGAAGTGACAGCTGATAAACACATATTTTTTGAAGATCATTTGGTCCGGTGTAGGGATACATAATTTGGTCTGGTAACTTTTCAAAGCCGTTATCTGTCAGCTGTGAGCTGTCACTCAGCACCAAAGAAGACATGGGGCTACTGTATATACTGGTAAATAGGCAAATGTATTGCATACATTTCCCTCATTATGATTTGGCCCAGAAATTTACTAGTAAGATAGTTCTTTTTCGGGATCCCTCCGCTGTTTGTTGAACATTATCATAATCCTTTTCGGGTTCTTATCCTACGTCTTCTTCTTCTAAGACCTCTACATGATGGTCATCCTGTAGAGAGTCAACTTTGGCCCTAGCCATGTCTCCAAACGTAATGAAATCTTCACCTGTGCCTTGTTTTACAAATCACTGGTTTCTTCAAAAATGATTGAGTAAAAATCAGATTGTGGTATTCTTCTGAGAATCACATCAGTTGTTTCTAGCCTTCAACAATCAATTGTTTAGTGCTTGATCATATTACTCACACATGTAGCCTTCCAGCCATACTGATAGTTTTCACGATCGGGAGTAATCTCTCCCGATTATTTGCGTTCGAAAAAGACGTTCCTAATCAATTAGGTTTCCTACATCCATTTTAGGACAGTGGGAAATTTTTAAGCCCAGTGAAATAGTTATCTTTTAAAATCTTGTAAAGTTGTCTACTCTCAACTTGAGTTATATTAATTGAATGTGTTCTATGCAAACCAGAAGCTTGAGAGTAGTTTAAGGTGGCTGTAATCTGAGTATTTGAGTATTTAATGCCAGAAGAGTCACAAATCCCTAATTATGCTAATTAGTATTGGACAAGGCTAGCTAGCTGTGAGGATCACCACATTGTAGTTCTTTAGCCTCTTATGTACCACTCGACCCTGGCTGTAATTGTTGAGTAGCTTGGGCACTAAAGACTCGGACTTCTGACGTTCTAAACGTCCAGGGATCACTAACCTCAATATAACACAACCTATTCTTTCATTGTTCTCAAAGCAGCCTCCAGGCAATATTGTATAATTTGGATGTTTAAAAGGTGGCAAGTTCTTGTATAAAACCTTCCAAAGTAATTGTGTTTTCACGTTCAGCGACAGCAGCATCTTGGCTCCTCCTGCTCATCAGCCGCCACAAGCAGCACAGATTCGTCAGACTCTGATGATCGTTGCGACTCCTCACTTGGTCTTGAAGATGACCGAGACTTCCCTGTGAAGATACTCCCACACTTGTTTCTGGGGAACCAGGCCACATCCGCTGACAGCGATGCACTTACAAGGCACAACATTCAGGTAGGAGTTTTTTTTAAATGGTTGATTCCTCGAAAGGTCTGCAGGCCGCAATGACATGCGTAGTTTAGATCAAAGCAGTTTTTGATTAAATTGTGTTGCACCTGCATCACTGACATCACTGACATCACTGTCAACATTATACTCTGATTTATAAAGGAGGATAACTTCATGTTTACCCTCTTTGGTAGCCGCTATTCTTGCAGTGGACTAGACTGCTGATGATGGGGAGACCGAGGTTCGAATCTTGGTCGGGTGTTCAGAGGGTGGTTTTACCCAAGGGGTTTTCAACTCTCACACTACACAAATCTGTATACATTTTCTCTAAATGTAACCTCCCTAATCCCTAAAACCATCAATTGGCGTACTTAGTAAATAAGCATTAAACTCGAACAGGTTCTAAAATGCAGTGAAAAAAAAACTTATTTATGAGTACACCACTAGCTCATTTTGGCCCTAGAGCACTTCAAAACCAAAAATGTTCCTATATCTTTGGTTAAACTCACCACAAAAGGGGACTATTGATACAAATTGGTATTGGGGCTCCCAAGGTCCAGCATGATAGATTAAAAAAAAAAGTAGATGAAATAGGATAAAACATGAATGCCTATCCCAGGGCTTTTAGGTGTGGTTCGTAAAATTCCCTTCTAAAGTTGGTCCTTTTTATGTATATATTTTGATCCCTAAGTCCCTATTTATTATTAAAAAACTTATGAAAACTAATATAATCTTTGACAAAAAATAAAATAAATAAGTTTAGGTAAGTTGTTTAGCAGTTGTTAATTTACTCTTCTTACAATAACTCAACACACATCTGAAAGTGTATATTGTCTGAGCATATTCATGTTTGAATATGATGAATTTTGGTGCCATTTTATTTAAATTATTGCGCCCAATAAAGTAAAATG
>CABFOW010001269.1:0-40544 GCA_902141385.1 Timema californicum | reverse complement strand
GGCATTTGAATATCACTTGTGCTTCAATTGAAAGAGGGTTTTCAACATCAGGTTTAGTGCTAACAAGTGATAAAGCAGCAATGAATGAACCCGAAATCAATGCTAACCTAAACATTTTGTCTGGAATGAAGAGATACTCGAATAAAGTTTATTTAATACTGTTACTAGTTTACTTTTGATTATGGTCAGAAAGGCTTACCATAGCTATAAGAATTTCTTAGAACAAGACAGGATTAATAACGAGAAACTTAGGATGGATACAAATAGAAAAAAAAGAAGTAGAAAAGCTAGCACTAAAGCAGAGCGCTAAAGAAACACATATGTGAGGGAGAAAGAAGCTACTGATCTTTCTTTTTATGGAGCTACTAAGAGACTAGCTTCGGCAGTTAAATGGAAGACCAATCTTGGTGGCATAGTTAGCTAACGCGCTATTTTTGTGTTGAGTTGGACTGCCGAGGACAGGGAGATTGAGGTTCGAATCTCGCTTGGGGTGGTTTTTCCCAAATGGTGTTCCACTCCTCCACACAAATGCAGGTTTACTTCCTCTATATTCAACCTTCTCAATTCCTAACCTATTAGTATAATTAGTACTTAAGCGTATAACCCGAACTGGTAGTAAGATGTGCTAAAAAAAATTAACCAGGAAGAACTATTAGGAATTGAGCCTTGTACAAGGGATGTGTTATGGTGTCAGGGCTTCAAGGACAAATGAAAGTGAAGCCTCTCATCCAGTAGTTTCAATTGCAAAAGTATTTGAAAAGAAATCTTTAAGAATCTCGGCATTGTATTTCAATAAACAACCTAAAGATTAAGACAAAATATGAAAACCAAAACAAACTTATGCTATGTTTAGTTTTGAAAGATTTGAAAGTACTTTGTACTTAATGTGCAGCATTTGATCTGTTTTAATTTATATCTTTGCTACCACTGCCAATGTCCTTTATAACTTTCTATAACCTAATAAATGCCAGGCCTCCACCGTGGTTCGGATTCCACGTTAAACTGTAGGTCCTCCATTTCATCTCACAATCACCCTACCATTACACATTAGCGTAAGTGCGTATAACCCGAACGGGTAGTAAGACGCGGTGCCAATAATAATAATAATAATATAACCTAATCATTTTTTACACATATATTGGCTTGCTCTTTTTTGATTTACTCTTTGTAAAAAGTTCACTTTATTAGTAAATTTAAAACTTTGTCATAAGTTTTATTGTTACTTAATCTACAAAATATTTAAAATCTGTTATATTTTTGGTTATTGTTACTTTGATTAAGTTAGGCAATACTAAATAATATTTATATCAATATGCAATCAAATACCAATATTTTGCAAAGAATATTCATTTTCGTTAACAAACAAGATTTTTTTGAAATAAAATACAAATGTGATTCATTCGCTATCCAGGAATTTATCTGAAATTTATACTATAAGACAATCTTATTTATTTCATAATAGTAATGAAAATTAGCAAAAATCCAACAAATTTTATTTTTTGGGGTGAAATCTTATTAAAATAATGCTGGTATCACTTTAACTTAATGTAACCTTCACTTAAAATTAATTTAACTTAAGAAAACAGATGTAAGATCACAATTCACGTAACTTAACTTAACAACTCGAACAAAACATCTCCATTCTAGAGTATGTGTGTGTTTTGATCTGTGATTTGTACTATTTGTATTAGTGTGCCAAAGAGTAGACCTTGGTCATAAAACCAACAAATGAATTAATAAATAGCCCTGTAGACGTCACTTGCATAATGATTGGCCAGATAGATCACGTGATACCCTTCAAGTAATGTTCACTTAACGTGAAAGACCTCCCAGCACATCTATGACATTAAGTTTACTGCCAGTCAACGTTAAGTTAACTGCAAGTCAACGTTAAGTTAACTGCGAGTCAACGTTAAGTTAACTGCGAGTCAACGTTAAGTTAACTGCGAGTCAACGTTAAGTTAACTGCGAGTCAACGTTAAGTTAACTGCGAGTCAACGTTAAGTTAACTGCAAGTCAACATTAGGTTAACTGCATCGTGATCGCTTTCATTTAAAAACACGGAGATCATTTACGTTAAGTTAACATTAAGTTGATTGTGATCCCAGCCAGCATAAGGACTTAATGCTAAGACATAGACATCAATTATATTTACTTAAAAGTTGATGTGACTTTCTTATGATGAAGTTTTATTTTATTTTTCAAAATGTATCACATAAATTCTATATATAACTTAATGTATTTGTGTGAGGTTCATTATTATAGGAATTCAAAATTTTAATAATATCTAAAATAAATAACTTGTAGGGTAAATTATTTATTATTTTATTCCATTTAATAATTTAAACAATATTGTATTTGACATGCATTTCATATGTTTTCTTAACTGGCAAATAATTGGTAGTGGTTTTAATAACAATTGAAAAAATATCTGATTTTCCCGATTATTTAATTTAAGGGACCAACATTTTTTGCATGTTAAAGTCCCTTTTTTTGTTGAAAATTTTGATCCCTAAGTCCCCTTTTGCATGAGGTTAAAGTGCTAGAGCCCTGCTATTCTGAATACCCAGCCCATCAGCTGGGGTATCGCACTGGCATTTGTCACCATGACTAATTGGTTCAGTCCAGTCTTGTTCTTTGTTTCAAAGGGTTTGGAAGTTTCACAGACCCTATTGTGTTTATACTTACATTTGAATTAAAGTATTTTATTCAATGTTCCGTTATGGATTAGATGCATACATTGCTTTTGTTTAGTAAAAAAGACCAAAGATTAAATTTAAAAAAATTCAAGTATAGCAGTAGTGGCATAACCTGTGGATGTGGGGGGCTTTTATCCCTAGGGGGAAAAAATTGTGTCCACCTTCTCTCAATTGGAATAAATCAGTCTCTCCTGGAATAAATCTATCCCTCTCAAGATTTATCTCCCTCCCTCCCTTCTAATATTCTTGAATATCTAGCAGAAAAATGGTCTAGTAACACACTTCTTTAGCTTCAAGAGGCGTAGGCGTTCAATTTCCAAAATTGGGTAGGACAAATGGTGATAAAAGCTAGTATTTTTATAATAAAGATAAAGAGCACTTAGAATAGCTTCTATTGGGCTCCGTTCACGGCAATTTTCAGGGGACGATAATTATTTCCAAATAACTTATGAGAGAGCATCCAAATTTTGCAGAGACGATCACTTCAATTAGTATATATTATAAGCATTTAATTTTACAAAAAATTCGAGGCAAAGAACACTCAAAATAGTTATAGGGATATTTAAATATAAACATATTTTCTGGATAAGGACCATATACAGTAGCCCCACGGCTTCTTTGGTGCTGACTGACAGCTCACAGCTGACTTCTGACAGTCAACATTTAGGTTAATACCTAATTTTTGACTGTCAGAAGTGAAAGCTGCTAAACACATGTTTTTGCAGATCATATGTGTTCGGCGTAGGGATACATAATTTGGTCTGGTAACTTTTCAAAGCTGTCAGCCAGCACCAAAGAAGCCATGGGGCTACTGTAGCTTCTATAGCCATAAAAGATTTCAAAAGGCAAATAAATTCCGGGATCATCCAATTTTCAATTATTGGTCTTGAGGGGATCCCCATTTTTATATGCTAAACTAATTTATACCCCTGGACAAAGAAGGTTTCGCCACCATTGTTGTTGAGTAGAACTAAGAGAGGAGGCCCACACTTTGTCCCTGGTACCAGACTCCACATAAATCCTATCAAACCTTATTCAAATTTGAATATAAACTTTCCTCGCCTTTCTTTGTGAATGAAAAATCTAATATACATATTTAAAAAATTCATAAGCTCTTTTTGAAATGTTGTAAAGTAAAGTTTTTGAATTTTTTCTGTTTGTTACTTCTTTGGGCTATGATTATAACATATTTTAAGTTCCATACATAAAATAGTGTTTATGCTTATATAGATATTCCACAAAAGTTTATCAAATAAATTAACTAATGGAAATACTAGTTTTTTATAGTTTAATTTGTTAATTGTTTTAAATCACATTTTTGCAATCTGTATATTGACCATTTCTGTGGTCTAGTGATGTTCCTGGCTACAGATCTAGAGGTCCCGGGCTTGATTCCCTGCTCTTCCAGATTTTTTTGTGAACAAGCTGTCTACCATCTCGGAAAATTTGGGAAAACTGGAACTAGCCGGGGGAGAAGAATTCTGGGAAAATATTGTTTTACTCTAAATATGAAATATAATAATCAAAAACACACTAAGCAGAGCGAAATATATCCATATCAGAATATAAATATCTGAGAGCGCTGACTTATTTTAAATACTCCGTGCCAGTTATCTATCGTGACAGCCATCTTGCAGCTTGTCAGGCGCAATGGTGGCGAAGAAATCGAGGCTGGGAGATAAAGCAGGCTTATTATTCATAAACAATTATAAAAATAGGTGGGGGGTGAAAGGTGTGACATACTTTTGAGTCGGGAATTTTAGAAAAGGATTTTGTAAAAGCAGGGGAAAAGTCGAGAGTTGAGTAGACACCATGTGTGAAGAATTGGGTTAGGAATGAAGCCAAACTCGGCCTGAGACAAATGAGGAGCTTCTTGAATGAAAGTAGTGGCTCTAGAAACTGAGATTAATGGTCGGAGGGCTTATGTTGGCACTATCGTCACTAACTACCTCGGTTGCTCGGCCAGTATAGCTTGCTTGCGAGCTAACTCAATGTTGTTTTTTTTACCTCTATACCAGATTTTAAATCTTGGTTATTTCTAAATTGACACAATTTTACTATGGCATAGGAGTCATTGAGGCCCAAATAGTTACACATTGGATATTATTTTGTTTGCCTTAGTAAAATATAGCCATTATAAAAACTTCTACATGTATCTACATTTTAAGATGGTGTTTCTCTGTGTCTCTCTAGTACATCCTGAATGTGACGGCCGACTTGCCCAATGTGTTTGAAGACTCTGGTACAATAAAGTACATGCAGATTCCCATAGCTGACCATTGGAGTCAAAATCTTGCCAGTTTTTTCCCGAAAGCATTCAAGTTCATCGGTAAGTTATCTCTTTACCAGTGTGAATTTAATTGAGTTTAAAATGTATACACTTTTTAATGATGTAAAAGATGTTATTTTAGAAAACATTTTAAAGAAACAAATTAAGTAAGGAGCAAAATTAAATTTTTAAGATAGGTAGGCAAAAATTTTTAGATAGGCCTTTCAAATTATAGGTAATAATATTTTCTGAAAAAAATGTTTGTTTATGAATATTTCGAGAAGTTATGATGACACTAGACTGTCAACTATCAATCTAACCCAAACAAAAAATATTTTCCCCATCTTGCTTATTGGTGCATAGTTAATTTGTTTTAAAATATACAATTATTGGTTTGAATTTGAAATTAAAAAATAAACTTTCAATGAAAGAAGAACAATATTACAAATAAGTCACGAATAAACCTTAATAAATCATAATAAAAAAACACTAATAAACCATCACTTAGTTTTTAGGCTAAAACAAGAAACTAAAGTTGTCAAGTAAGACTTAGTAGAATGAGAGCGTGGTTGAAAAAAAATAGCGGAATAGATACATCAAGGAAATAACTGAGCATTTATAGTTTAAATCTGGATTGTATGTTGAATAGATACTTCAACTGAAGTTTTTGAATACATTTAATATTGAAATTAAACCTCTGAAGCTACCAATATCTTTCTCCTTGCAGGGCAAAGAGAGTGAGGATTAATTTCAATTACCAATCATTAAATTTATTTGATCAAACAACAGTGGGTATCTTAAATGGCATACAAACCCCCAAAGAACTTGTTTTTTATATTGAATAAATTACAACACTCACAGCTGTAAGCTCTGAGGTAAAAAACAACATACACTCTTAAGTAAATAGGCGTAGTGTTTGAAAGTAAAAAAGTATTAATGTTTAGAAAGTGTACCTAATATATCAATATTGTTTTTATATAATTATACGTGTAAGAGGAAGGTTATGCATGTATGGACTGTATATTGATATATTAAATTTACCAAATTAAATGTGACCATATAATTTTAGAAATAACACAGCTTAATATAGCTTGGTGGTTTTTTTTAGCATCGTGTTTCTTACTACCTGTTCGGGCTATACACCTATGTACTAATTACACTAGTGGGTTAGGGATTAGGAAGGTTCATTTTAGAGGAAGTGTACTCTCATTTCTGTGGAGAAAGAGTGGAAAACCATTTAGGAAAAAATATCCTCAGTGCACCAGAACAGGATCGAATCCCGGTCTTCCTATCATCGACAATCTAGTCTAATGCTAGAGTATCGCCTTATACCATGTGCCCACCGAAGAAGGTGTTTGGCATTCTTGATGTTACCCACCCTAGTATAATTTTCAACTTTGGTTTTATGTGGGTGAATGTTGAACAATATTATTAAAAGCTTGTATGTACCAATNCCCCCCCCCCCTTCCTCTCAGCTCCCATTTTCTACACCCATGACAATTATTTTACAAATATTTGCTAAGTTCTTGGAAAATTTAATTTAATTTAAAAGTATTTTATAGAAAATGTAATTATTTGTTTTTTAACACAAAGTCTTGTTTTTCGATGATGGTGTCATCTCAGTTATTCACAATTCTATGGCAAGTAATTCTACACAGCTTTATGGTTTACATTTCTCAAATATTGACCAGGATGTTTCTATGAATAAACTCCCTGATTAACTGTATCAAATTACTGCCACAACATTTGATAATAAACAAACTTGTCTGGCTTTTCTGATAGTATGGTGTCATATCATTTAAATAGAAAGTGTAGTTAAGTATGCTATTCTTGTTGCTAAGTAGTCGTTACATCAAACTATATTGTTGGCGAACGGCCTGCTGAAGGGCTGCGAGTGTAGGCAGCAGATCAATACGCTCTTCCCCTCAATACCCCCCCACCACCACCACCACCACCCCTTTCCCCTTCCAACCTTCATTCAAAACATTTCATTCAGAGGTTGTCTCTCTCTTTGATTGAACAGACATTCACAACAGCAGCTGTTCACTATTTAGATATAATATTAATGACTCCACATTAATGAATGAAGTGCAGGTGTAGAACTATTAAGTAAATAGATTATTGGTATTGACTAATTTACTGGAGCTATTTATTTTTACGCTCCGTTTCATAGGTTGGAAACGGGCCACCTTGTGAAATTAATTTAGTTATTATTTTATTGCTGGTATTATATTTCTGCTATGTAAAATGCTTACTCATTATTTTTCTTTCACATTAAAATTAATATCATTCAAAAAACTATACAAGGTGGGATCTAAAAGTTCCGGATGATACCAATAAAACATGTAGACTCATCTTGGGTTATAATCACGGCAGTTCCTTTAAATAGTCCTCTTGAGAATTGATACACATATGAAAGCTCCTCTTAAACTCTCCCTGTGTGATGTTCTCTAACACCTCCTGGCCCACATCGATGGTTGCATGATCTAACATGCTACTATTGTGGTGAACTAAACTCCTAGTGATGGGGAGACCGAGGTTCAAATCTCAAGTCAGGCATTCAGAGGACAGGTTTTTTTTTTGTTTTTTTTCCCCATTCTCTTCCCCAAAATGTGATTACATTTCCTCTAAAAAAAAAAATCTAGCTTCCTCATCCCTACTTAATCAACATAATTAATGTCTGTGTGTCTCAAAGTCGTGCTAAGAGGCGGTGGTAAAAATAAATAACCTAAGTCAATTTCACCCTAATCTCCTTAATATCAAAATCGTCGCCCCTTAATCAGGTTCTTTCTCGTGGGGAACAGTTAGAGGGGCAGGGATGTCGCACCAGGGGGATGGTTTGGGGGAGAGCGGGGGGAGGGGGGGTAATCACTCTCCTCCCCAACGCCCACATGTTGGTTATAAGCTTGAAAGTTGCGAAATTTGTGAGATTTGAGATCTGGAGTTGGGAAATCTAGGCTTATTCTGTACCCCATTACTTTCTATTATGAAAGTCCTTAAGCACAGACTTGTAGAGACAAATTTAAAATTTCCCAACTGCTAATCCCTACTTTAAAAAAAATTCCAACTTCAAAAATCATCAAACATTGCAAGGTGATTCCTTGTGTACTAGATTATAGAAAGCTTAGTTAATCAAGTGGTCTGATAGCGCCGTTGTCAGTAGGCAGAGACAACTGTCAGTGAGTGTATGGAGAATGCGTTATGGAAATGAATCATAAGGGAACATGAGCTGCTCAGCAAAATTTCACTCAGCCAGCAATGCTTGAAGTGGCCAATGTTTTGTTTATTGTTTAGTGTTTTAGTTGTAACTTTCGTGGCTGCTAGGCTGTCTCAGTCTTCTGATTCAATTTATCATGTTGTACAGCCAATGCCTTAATTAGGGCTTTATTATATTTTGAAGGCATAAATGCAGTGAGTATTACACAAAATTTTATGGTTTTCTTACCGAAAGCTCAGACTAATGAAATGAGGACATGAGGTTAGTGTTAATGTTTGACTTCTGAAATACACACTAATCTTTCTAGCAAATATTCATACTAGTTTGAATTGGACTGATATATCTTATTTCATTGTTTATTAAAATAGGCTTTCAAGAAAGCAATTTAAATAGGCTCAAAGCAACGATGAAGGAAGAGGAGTAATGAGGCTGTGTTACATTCAGGGAGTCAAACAGGAACAGGAACTGATGACCAAAATTAACAGTTATCTTTAAGGAACCATCAGAACCAAATCCTAAAAACACTATACTGAGTAACAGGAATTGGAATCGTTAAATGCTTTTAGGTTCATAAAGGTTCCTGGTTTTACAGAAATGTATATAATTTTGATAAGTTGAACACTTTTTTTTTCTTTCCTAAGCTTAGTTTAATCTTGAAATGTTTTTTTTCCTCTTTCTCAGTAAGTTCTGAAAGGGGTGGTTTATATTTTAGTTTACCACTTTGTTTGAAACCTCTTTAAGGTTATTAGAAAAGAGTTAATAACCTCTCAGCGATCTAGATTCCAGTGGAATGTCGTAACCTCTTAGCAATCTAGATTCCAGTGGAATGTCGTAACCTCTTAGCAATCTAGATTCCAGTGGAATGTCGTAACCTCTCAGCAATCTAGATTCCAGTGGAATGTCGTAACCTCTTAGCAATCTAGATTCCAGTGGAATGTCGTAACTGATACATTGTTCACGGTTTTCTCACTTTAATGTTTAAACTAGAGGTTTAAGAAGATGTATTTAGCTTTGATGGACAGCAGATAGGGAGGGACAAGCAGTCTAAGCCTATTTTATTTGGTACTTCCTAGAAGTGTTGGTTGAACAGCTTATATTAGAGGTAAAAGGGAGATGGAGGCTGGCAAAATGCAAACTTTAAATTCTTTCACCCTTGTTTAAATTAGGAAGTAGCTCAGTGAATGTGTTCCTTGTGTACAATACAGAAGTGATAATCTTTGTTGTTAGAAGTGGTTTAAACTTTAAACAATATTATTGACGGGGCGCGTTAAAGAAAGTTCAGTTCGGAAGTTTTTAAACTATGAGAGTGACGGTGACAAATCAAAATGCAAATTAAAAGACTGCACTATTGTTATTAAGGTATGTTAGGTTTTTTCTAGCAATACTTTTGATCCAGAGTGTTATTTCCAAAGTGGTTTTCCACTTTTCTTCCACACAAATGCGGGTAGAGTTAATCTTAATATAAAAATATAACCGTCCTCATTCATTAAAAACACATTATCGAAATTTGTACATTAACATAACCCAAATTGATAGAAAAATGCTGTGCTAATTTTTTTAGATTAAAGACCCGTAACACTATTAGGAACCGTAAAGAACCGGAACACTATCAGGAACCGTAAAGAACCGTAACACTATCAAGAACCGTAACACTATCAGGAACCGAAAAGAACCAGAACCTTTAAAATGTTTGTTTAGAGAACAAGAACCAGAACAGATAAAAATTTAGGTTCAACTCTTATAATTTTTCATTAGATTAAATAGACTGAATTAAACAAAAATAAGTTTTTTTCACACTTGAACATTTTCAAGTTTGGGATACATTTTTAAATTTGTTGTTTAGTGTTTGATTTGCATGAAATTTTGTATAACCATGTTGTTTAAAGTGCTGATTTTGAATTTACCCTAAGTTATTTTCAGGGGAAGCCCTTTACCCTCACATGCTAAATTACAATATGTTTTGAATAGTTTATTGACGTACCAATATTAACATTTTAGGGCAACTTCCATGATGTTATGAAGCAGGACATTGGTAGACAGGTATCAAAATACTGTAGGAATATCGATGAATTCAATTTCTTATTGCTTTATTTTATAGTTGAAAATGTTTTTAAACAAACATGGCCAAATTGCTAATTTTTTGAAAAAGTGACGAATTAATTTTATATCTCAGGGAGCATGTTAGTTGAATATTGCTTCCAATTGTGTTATAAAAAAAAGCAGTGGTTTCCAACATGGGGGGTCTCAGCGTGTTTTGGGTGGAGTCAAATTATAGAGGTTTTAGCTTTATATTTACTTTTTCAAGGATCTTAATGATTATAGGAAGATGCGAAATTCTAATAGAAATGTAAGTTGTTAGTTAAAGTGCTAAAAATACCTAGTTATCACTTAGGTTCCTTTTGGCTGTTCCATTCCGATATCTTCTTTATGGCTTGTTTACTATGACAGCCTTGTAATGCTGCTAGCATAATATAAAATCATCCCCCAACCCCAGACTTGTTGATTCTCTTTTACTATTTTTTAAATTTGTTGTTTAGTGTTTGATTTGCATGAAATTTTGTATAACCATGTTGTTTAAAGTGCTGATTTTGAATTTACCCTAAGTTATTTTCAGGGGAAGCCCTTTACCCTCACATGCTAAATTACAATATGTTTTGAATAGTTTATTGACGTACCAATATTAACATTTTAGGGCAACTTCCATGATGTTATGAAGCAGGACATTGGTAGACAGGTATCAAAATACTGTAGGAATATCGATGAATTCAATTTCTTATTGCTTTATTTTATAGTTGAAAATGTTTTTAAACAAACATGGCCAAATTGCTAATTTTTTGAAAAAGTGACGAATTAATTTTATATCTCAGGGAGCATGTTAGTTGAATATTGCTTCCAATTGTGTTATAAAAAAAAGCAGTGGTTTCCAACATGGGGGGTCTCAGCGTGTTTTGGGTGGAGTCAAATTATAGAGGTTTTAGCTTTATATTTACTTTTTCAAGGATCTTAATGATTATAGGAAGATGCGAAATTCTAATAGAAATGTAAGTTGTTAGTTAAAGTGCTAAAAATACCTAGTTATCACTTAGGTTCCTTTTGGCTGTTCCATTCCGATATCTTCTTTATGGCTTGTTTACTATGACAGCCTTGTAATGCTGCTAGCATAATATAAAATCATCCCCCAACCCCAGACTTGTTGATTCTCTTTTACTACATATTAGTCGCCTGTAATCATTACTATAAGCAATTTTTAATAATTAAAACAATCATTAGTGGACATGCGGGCTTAATGTCACTCTCTTTTGGTTTGGTTTGTTGGTGAAGGTGAAGTAAGGATTTTAGTTCTGGCCAGGGGTAGTTTATCCTAATTTCCCTCCAAGCAAATAAGGGTATATTTCCTCTAAATTTTACCTATCCCACTAGTGTAGTTAACTGTGGATAGTCCGGGCTGGTAGTAATACACAGTGAAAATAAACTTAAAAACCAGGATGTGAACACGTTTAAGTTATCAAAGGGTCGCGATGACCACAAAGAGAAAGGTTGTGGTCATAAACTACAAAATGTTGGAAATTGCTGTAATAAAGTTTGATTTTTCCATCCAAAATACACGATTTGAACAATATCTGCAAAAAAAAGGTAATTTATTATTCGAGCTATTTCCTCATGCACGGGAAAAGCCATGTAACTTTGAAAATCAAGTATGAACAAATAAATTAATTAAAAAAACAGTTGCCTAAAAGCTCGGTTCAAGGCTTGTTTATCACCCCAAATTAAAAAAAAATATTGATATCCTCCTGACACCCGTTACCCCCGTTCTTAACATTGCCCTTCTTGTACTCTCCTTTGAAACTTGAGAATTTTTCTAATTTCCAAATGCTCAGTTGGGGAAAAACACTGGTTCCCCCCTCCCCCAAATATATATTGTGCAACTTCCCTGTTGAGGGGTTGCAGGATTGCTTCTATTTTGTTTTTTGCTTGTCGCACCGAGAGGGGTGGGCTGGCAGTCCTATGTACACAACTTGTCTGAACGTTTTGCCTCACTTCATCACAGGACACACAGGAGCAAACTCCTGAACAATTCACTCAATGTCTATGCTCTTGATATTGCTCTTAACCTACCTCTCCTACTTCAATTGAGGTGAATGGCCTCTTCCACTAGGATGATTGCTTCTTGGTTCCTGGGTCATGGTCATTGCCAGTGATGACCTTGGAAAGCAAGTTTGCTATGTCAAATTTAGGAGGTCACTGCACACCGTGAGCCAGTGTTGCCTCTGGTCGGACCACAAATTTGACAGTAATTCGCCTAATGTTGAGTTTCTTCGTGATAATTTGTTAGCATGAACCAAAAGATAGGCCAATTTAGTTGAAAATGTCGTTAATCCTTGTGGCAAACTATTTATTAAAATATTTGGCCCATTGTATTATCATCAAATGCTTACTTAACGGGTCTCTGGCGCAGTCTCGCCGAGTTTGAATCAAACCTTGATGTCCACTCAATGCTCCCGCAAGCCCGCAATGAGGAATACCACTCACTATCATTGACACACCGTGACTTTAATAAGAAACAACAAAATAAAACTCAGCACACTGATCTAAAAATGCAACTTTTTAATGTCATAGCAGTCAGACCAAGTCTGTATTATGTCCATTTGGAGCTCCATGGAGCCACACCTTATATTTGTGTGTGCTTGCCAGAATCACTATACTGACATTCAAACAAAGGGATGGAAGATGTTAGAAATTTCCAGTTCTTATTTGAATATAGGGAACATTATTAATTTATAAAATTAAATACAGAATATTCATGGTTTTAATTAATTGACAAAAATACAAATTGACCTGACAAAATATCTGAATAAATGGATAAAACAAAGAAATTCGTCACAACCTTTAAGCAAAATTAGTCGTATAAAAATTGTCAATATCTACTAAGCCAAGTTGTGGATGACCCAGTTCTCTTCCTTCACCAATCCCTATCACTTGGCCGCTGTTGCGTCAACACTTCATGATAACTTGAGCTCAACTGGGACTGAATTGGTCATTGGTCATTTCGAAAAGACCATATTTCCACAAATTTAAATTTTCATGAGTGACAAAAAACTATTTTTAATCTCATTTGTGAACTAGATAAATTAAGCCTGGATATGGGNCCCCCCCCCGACGAACTATCTGGATTTGTCCTGTGCTATGGATCTTTTTTCACTTATTCTTTAAGGCAGAGTTAATAATAAAATTCAATCTAAAATATGTAGGCTAGTTTATTTTGAACTATCACCAATGAACTATGATGAAGTTAGAGTATTAAATATAATAGTAGGGAATTAAAAAAAAATATTATTATACTCGGGGTGTTTTTTTCCAAGGAAATGGTGTGAAAACGATCACTAATGTTATGTGTTGTATTTCTATATAAATTTTTGTTTAATAAGCTTCAATATATTATAGAAACCAAACTATAAATGACACACCATTTAAAAAATATCAATTTCATTATTTTTATATATATATATTTTTTAGTGTCAAACCCCTTAGCTCAGTTGGTAACATGTCTGCCTACTGAGCTATAGGTCCCGGGTTTGATTCCCGACATGGCCGAAAAAATTTTCTTTGGTGAAATGTGGGTTTACCCTTTCACATTGATAAATTAACAGCTGGGAACTGGATGTTGTTCCTCTCCTAGTCCTACGTTAGATTATAAGGCATATAAAGCTACGACAGGCCCAGCAAGCCGGTAGTGGAAATTATATGGCTTGAATAAAAAACTGACCCAGACCACGGGTTGGAAACAGTAATGGATGTAAGTAAAATATATATTTTAGTCAACATACATATTGAATACTAATAAAAGTAAAGTTTTGCTTGTGGAATTAACTGAACAAGGTTCTTTAAATTGTTCACCTTCAACTTTTTCATGCTTTTAGGATTATTATTTCTATGTAAACATGGAAAAACTCCAATAAGTTTTTGAAGAAAAACTCTTCCTATCAAGCTATAAATCCACCTTCAGGCAAAACAATACCAGTTTTTTTTTGTTAAACATCTCTCTGTCCTGAGATTCCATGAATAGCTTAGTATTTTTATTACATGGTTTTCACCACTTTAAATCAAAAACGTATTTACTATTTTATTCGACAATCTCTGTCTGTAACTTGGCATATGATTTTCATTAAGTTTATATTAGTTTACTCTTTGGTGTGTAAATTGTATATTTACTGCAAATTACTCTCCAAAACACCATAATTACGACAAGGGGAAAGACCTGCCAGCTAGTCTATGAAAAATGATTTAAAAAAGTATTAATGGACAGTAATAGAATCAAACTAGGGTTCAATTGTCACTTTTCAAAATATATTGTGACTAGCATTTAATTCATACCAAATGTTGATTTCAAACAAGGAAAACGATTTTATTTTTCCAAACATATTTTATACTGTTCTTGTTTCTTTTTAAAAGTGGCTGGAAAGTCTTCTTAGAGATTATATTAGTATGTCTGTTTCTAAAATTGTATTCAATGGCCAACTAGATTTTATTTAATAACTTTAAACTCTCTTAAAGTTTATGCTTTCCATTTTAACACAATTTATACATTATGTTAAAAAATGTAAGTATATTTTTTGTTCTTTCTTTTCAGATGAAGCACGATCAAACGAGAAAGGCATTCTTGTCCATTGTTTGGCAGGCGTGTCACGCTCGGTCACTGTCACTGTTGCTTACCTCATGTACAAACTATCATTGGATCTGAACGATGCCTTTAATCTTGTTCGAAGCCGCAAGTCAAACATTGCGCCCAACTTTCATTTCATGGAGCAGTTATTCTGCTTCCAACAAGAGATGGCCAAGTCAGCAGGAAAAAGTGACGACAGCGGTAAAACTGAACTTTCTCCAGCAACCAAAGAGGCTAAAACTAAGGATAAAAAAACTACCTCAAGTCAGACATCAACCGAGACTACTTGCGCCCCAGACTGTAAGTGTCCTGCTCATTTCCTAAGCCCGCTGGCAATCGGCACGAGTCCCGACAGTGGTATCGAGTTTGACAGGTGGACTTGTACATCCGGGGAGTGAAACGAGCAGGGGGGGACACACTGGCACTTCTAAACTCCCCATTTCATTCCAAACACATGAAATGGAGGAGTTGCATTTATTGATGTAAAATTTTTCAATCAAGAATTTTACCTGAAAATCAATTTGAAGAGTGCTGTATCCCCCCTTATGTACGATTCATTATTAGTGTTAAAGAGCACTATTTTGTGAACATTAAAAAACATGTCAAGGCTGTATTTGATTCACTAATGTGAATTTAAAGAGTAACTGGTGCCAAAGTTATTCTTTGTTTGCTAGAGCGAAGTTCATTTATAGTTGGATGTAGTTTGACTTACATTCAAATATCGAGAATGTATAAATTATATTGGACACTAAGCATGACTACATTAGTTGTGTGTGTTATAAAATAAAATAAATGGTGATAACCTTTGCATGTTTAAGACTGGCCAACACATTGTGGATGCGAGAAAGATGTTGCCAAAATTATATTTTATACAAAGCTTGACTCACTTTGAAAATACTTCATCATAAAGCCAAGTATTACACTTTTTTTCAATCAATACTTAACCTAAAACTATTTTGTAAATAAACTCTCACCTCACCTCACCTCATCATAACAAGCACATATAATCTTAATATATACGTAATTAGGGAAACAAAGAAATTTTAAAGGGCAAATTTTTACCCAAAACTAATATCTAGATGAAGTTTGACACTCGTAAAAAGTCTTAATGACAATGCCGGTATCACTATCAATTTAATGTTCACATAACATAAAGTAACAACTCGAGCAAAACACACAAAGAATTTAGACAGGTTGGAAAAAAAATAATTGTGCACTAGGATGAAACACAAGTGTGTTTAGGGCTGATTAGGCTGCACATACGTGCAATAGAAGCTTTACTAGAGCTACATAATAAAGTGTAACAAGAGGTTTGCGATGTTTTAGATTTCATTAGACGTGGACAGACTATACTGAAAATATTGTCTGCATTCCATAAACAAACAAATTAAATAATAAATAGCCTTATTGGCGTTGCTTGCAACATGATTGGCTGGTTAGAATACATGGTTTCTTCACTTAATGTTCACGTATGTAACATGTAAGTTCTCCCTGGACAACTCTATTGTTAAGTTAACTACATCGTGATGGCTTCCATATAAAAACATAATGAGGACCTTTACATTATGGTAAGTGAATGGTAAGTTGATTGTGATCCTGGCATGTTTCAAAATTAGTGTAAATATCATTTTAATCTTTTTTAGTAGTCTCGTCAATTTTCTCAATCACTCTGACTATTTTCATAGTGAAATACTAATTTAGCGACCATTCTTTGTTTTAAACTTTGAGGTTATTGAAAGTTTTATTCCAAACTGTATACACTTAAACCCCCTTAGTCTACCAAGTATTTATTTTTATAACATTTCTATACTCCAAAGCCCAAAGTGATTATTAAAGTGGACTATGGTTCTCTAGGAGCTCCTTAACATAAAACTCACTGGTTGAGATGGTATAGTATATTTTGAAATAATTATGTTTAGTGTGTCAAAGGTATTCATTTATTTTGAAAAATACATTATTTCTTAGAATGAGTACTTTGTTGAAAAGGCTTATATTAAAACTAAGGAAGCCAAATGATTTTGAAAATTCATAAATTATCAGATTTGGCACACTATAAAATCCAAACTACAATATTTTAAACAGCGAAAGTGCACAGTTTTTTTTAAGGTATTTAATGCACACTTTCTGAACTTACATATTATATTAGCACACAACAATTTCTATGAGCGAGAGCAAAAGGTCCTACCAATTTTTCTGGGGAAGGTATTTTCAAATATCTTCCAGGGTTCTTTTACCTGCCACAACTGACATGGGATTGACAGCTTAACTTCCATGTGCTGTGGATTTTTATCGCTTGAGAAAAATCCGTCAACACTGGCTGGGCTTTAACCTGCAAACATCGGGTCCTGGGGAGGTCACTTTACCCCAAGACCACGGAAATCAACAAAATGCATAGCCGATTTGAATTTTACAGTCATGTTAAGTTGCGAGTTCACATTACTGTGAATAGTTTGATCGGGCTACCACTCTACATCACTAACACAAGACGTTAGCGTACATTGGTTTATCACCATTTATTCCTTATAAATGTTTGAAAACAAAACTATTTCAAATGTTAAATATCACAATGACAGTCATTAAGTGGAGTTTGAGCTAACTGTAACAATCTTAACTAGTGATGTCAAAGTAAATGTACATAATATAGAAAATATGATGGAGAGAGAACAAAATACAAGCTTTAAAAAATTATGTTAAATAAAAGTAATAAAAAGATCGTTAAAGGTTTCGTAAACAAACTGTTTTATTGTGATGTATGCCTTAACTAAGAATAAATATCGATGACATGTAAATGTTAACATGAGATAAATTGTTAGTTAATGTAGCAAGGTGTATTAAGTTGTGT
Organism: Timema californicum; assembly: GCA_902141385.1. Taxonomy (NCBI): domain Eukaryota; kingdom Metazoa; phylum Arthropoda; class Insecta; order Phasmatodea; family Timematidae; genus Timema; species Timema californicum. Next base: position 22,856 of record CABFOW010001269.1, on the reverse strand, counting down.
AAATCATCCAGAGCATGCGGAATATTAATTCAACACAGCTGTGAGCCCAAACAAAACATTACAGCAATTAATTGCAATACAAGTGGTTTTTTTTATTTCATCCAATTTTTTATAACTTTCTTTTACTTTATTTGTATGCTGTATGGATGTGGAACACACGTTAGTCAGTGGTGAGGCGTGCTATTGTCAAGTAGTAAAGTGGGAATTAAGTCTAGACTCATACTTGTCAGCCTAACATGTAACACACACTGTCGGGAACTCTGGTGATGCAACATTAGGACATCTAGTATTTAGCTCATTGCTCCCAAGTCTTGAGAGTTTAATTATCTATGAATTACTGTAGGCCTCGCGGTCGCTCCTTAAAAGTCTATAACCATAGTTTTTTAAAGAATGGGGACATTTTTCAAATGAATTGTTTTAAGGGGATGCTATGGTATTTCTAGACTTTAACCACATGGTGGGTCAGTTGTAACACTAGTTAGTATTATTATATTGGCATTTTATAATAATTATTTTATACTTTGTTACGTTTGATGAATGTTGATGCCATCTCACGATAAATGTGAACATTCTGTATTTAACCACATTATTGTTGCATATTTTATGCCTAATTTTTGTGGACAAAAGTGGAGTGTGACCATTATGTGAATCTCTAAAAACAAAAAAATAAACTGCTAGCAGATAATCACTAGTTTAATTTGCTTGGGAAGATGAAAGTTTCACCAGATCATGTGACTTAGGTTTGGTAGCTTCGTCTGCCTGCCCACCGTTTGCTACAAATTCTGCAACTCAGCTTCTGGAGATATACCTACCGACAATGCGCATGCGCTGAGAATTATAGGCTCGCCTTGTGTGAGAAGACAACTGTGCATCTGTTTTAGATCTTAGTGGTGCATGGATGGGAGGAAGGAGTAGCTTGCCTTTGTCAATCTTTTAAATTTACATGACAAACAGGAGTATACCATGCAACAACGATGCGATGAAATTTTATAAGCCATTTTTTGGTCTGAAAAACTATTGTGGGACGATTAGTGAAATACTGTAATAAATACAGTTAGAAAGGTTTTAAAATACATTATAATGGATGTAAAATTGGTTCCTTAGCAAGAAAAATAAATTATATAGAACTACTCTGTACCATAAACACCACACCGAAAGGCAAAAATACATTGCCAATTTGGATTGACCCTTTCAACAGAAGTTCGGAACTTTTGACAATAATCATACTGTTAGTACTCCATTAAACCTCGCAGTAAATCTTCGTTAATTATTAGTTTATATCAAATGAAAATATAAGATATTCATTTTTGTAAGCTATGTTGCCAGAATAAATCCCATAAGAATTTCTTAGCTGCTATTTTTGCAATCTTATAACACCTTTTAAAAAAAAGAATTGTTTCCGCATTCAAGGGTTACACTTTACTCTAACAGGAAGATAAGCCCCTCCTTGTACATTTAATTGTACATGGCTAGTTAAACTTAGGCAATATACATGGTCTTGGTTACATGTTTAGCCGCATCAAACAACATATTCATCCATCACAGAATCTGTCTTAAACCATGAGTGAATAATGACCCTGGTTGCTCAGAGGCAAAATATTTGTGTGCTAAACCAAGGGTCCTGGGTTTGGTTCCCTTGGCCAGATGTAATTGATCAAATTTATGAATATTCATGATAGTCAAGAATAGTCATTATTAAACTACAAAATATACATGTCACAAAGAGCTACATGTATCATTCGGATGTTGGTTACACACAACTTAGTAGATAAATCATTTGGGGACTTATTTAATTATGTGGCGCATTACAGAAAACTTGTGCCACTAAATAACTTTAATCTTTGGTGGGCCCAATGTTAGTAAAAATAAGTTGTTAAATTGATTGATGAAGAGTTTTTAGGGATTAAAAAGTCTAAGGATTAGTTTGTATTAGTACTTAATTACACATAATGTTTAAAAAGGGGTTGGCAGATCTTTGAGGAACTATGTCTTATAACTTCTTCCCTGGATGGCCATCTACAGATTACACTATTGTGAAAAAAAGCTTTGAAATATCTAGAATACTCAAACATATATCTCATCAAGAGAGTTGACTTGGAGGCTTGCATCATCACAAATAGAATACTCGAATGCAGTTAATAAAATATTTACTTTCTCTGTTGATCTTTGCTGAAATGTCTTCAAAAACTATTATTTTACAGAAAGATGTATCATTGTTTCCTTTTATTTATGTTTTTCATTATGGTGAGATTGGTATAACCGTTTCCTCCATTGCTGGATGTCCCTTTGTGTCCAGGGTAAAGAATGGCTACGAATTCCTCTTTTTATATTTCTGGTAACACTTTATACAGATAACGTCTCTCCACTGGCTACATTGTGTTACTACATCTTAATTCTAAATGTACAAATTGTTATTTATTATAATTTCATAATTATTATTTAAAAGACATTTTTATTTCCATTTAAAACCGCATTCCAAACATTACAGTATATTATTTTTCACAAAAGTATGTATTTTATATTTTATTAGAATTAAGCATCTTTGTGGCAGCGTTAATAATTTTTTATTATTTTTTGAAACTGTACTTTAGATCATTTAGAATGTTAGATTGGTTCCCAAATCTGTTGTAGTATTCTTTTAATATATTATGTCTACTTATTATGAACTATATTTTAACCAACCATTTTAGATACAATTTGAGCTTGTTTAAACCCTAGCTATTTCATCTTTCTTCAATTTTATTTTTAAGATTGTTGACTGCTTAATTATTGTTATTTATGTCCATACCATCTGTGTAATAATGGAGCGAGTACCATTTTAAAATATAATGGATATTATATCATTTTCAAATTAATTAATATGAATTAATAATATACTTTAAAACATTCAGACCACTTTTAACAAAATTTCACTTCTAGCATGTAACATTTATAGCCTCCAAAAAAATAATCTTTTATCAATCTATAAAAAAATCCTCTTTAAACTATTCTAAGGTTTCTTAATTCAGGTATATTTGTATGTTTTAAATAAAGTTTAAATATGGATTTAAAATAGGCTTTTAGTGCATTAAAGTCTTGAAAATTTAAAATTATAAATGTGTGAAATTAAACTTAAATAGTGAATCCATGTCACATGTAAAGACTCAGCACACTACCAACAATGTGTTTGTTTATAAAAACCACACCCTTTTTAAATAAATATTAAACTTACAAGTTCAAATTTAATTTAATTTCGCACCCTGTTTGTTAGGCTAAATAATTTGACCAACTCATTAAATTTACCTTGTTGTTAATGGTTTCATGATGCCTTATAGTAGCAAAAACATTTTCCTTAACTTGATTTTAAATATAAAACCCAAGCCATATTGATATTCTTGGCAGATAACAATGCAACTACCCGCTTTGGTGGTTGTATGGACTCGGGCACTAATTTGAATGGGTAGTAAGACATTCTAAAAAAAACAACTTAACATCACATCTTAATACCTGTTTGGGTAATACGCCTAAGTACTAATTACGCTAATGGGTTAGAAATTGTGAAGGCTGAATATGGAGGAAGTAAACCCGCATTTACATGGAGGAAGAGTGGAAAACCACTTAGGAAAAACCACCCCCAGTTCACCCGAGTGATATTTGAACCTTGATCTCCCCGTCCTCGGCAGTCTAGCTCAACACGAAACTAGCACGTTAGGCAAGTAGGGAAAAAAATGCAACTATTATGTCAGAGATTGAATGGCTGTGATCTCACTGCTGTACTTTCTGTGTAAGGATGTCACAACAAACATGTAGAACTGGCATGACAATATAATGTTATATTAATTAGGTTATAATTGAAAGTTAAATAATTAATAACTAAAGCAATCCACCCCAACTGATTTTTTATATGAATAAATAAAAGTAAATATTGTTAAAATATTGGTTGGGGAAGTTGGGTGAACTTGTCTGTTTATTTAAAAAATACATTTTCTCGTACCCTAGCCTTAAATCTTTGGTAAAGTTTATTTTTTAAAGTGAATTTATTCTAACATACCTTTATTTTAGAAGTTATAATTTGATGTGCTGCAAATTAGGTCAAGTTATTTAGAGCCTTTTTAAAATAAATATCATTAGCACCTGTGAATTTGGTTAAAAGTGTGACTAACTGAATGGAAAGAAAATTCCCCAATTTTAAAATTTTCAAAACTTGTTTATGATTTAATAATTGACAACCTCACATCTTTAATTTAAAGTTACTGTACTCTCCAAAACTCATGGTTAGGTTCAACTTAACATAATCATATTGACAAAATTAAACCTGATCATTTATTTCAGAAGTGTGTGTTAAGGTAATTGTTGTTTTCAGAGGCACCGAAGCAAAAAACAACATATTGACTTAGTCTATAGAGAAAAGGGTAAAATATTAAATGTCTTAAGATGCTTGTTTCAATAGCATATGAATATTAAACAGTTTATCAATGCTAAGATTGAGTCAACAGTATGTCTGAAAATGCATAGTAAATTTGTTAAAACAATATTGTCTTGATGGGTCTGGTGCCTCTGATTGTTTTCATAATAAATGTAATAAAGTAATTAATAATAATATTTGTATTTGCCCCTAAAGCAAATAAACAGAATTTGAGTAGGTCACATACACAAACTTGAGCGCACAGTTTCCCGTTGAAATTTACTAAGCATGTTTTAATAAAACTTGAAATATTGAATTGTTAAAAAAAGATTATTGTAATATAGGTGTTGATTAAACTGAACAAAAATCTGTCTACAGGTATACTTGATGCTATCAGGTATCCAAAACCACTAGCCGCCACTAGAAACTTTTATAGCTTGGCTAATCTCTGTTTCACTTAGCATGGATTAAAGTTTCTGTTCCTTCGGTTTTCCTTAATTTTGTATGAAATGGGCATTTTCCCCGATTTTTGGGATTATGTTCATAAATAAGTACAAAATCGTAAAAGCTTACATTCAATGGATAACTTTAAAAGTTAATTGTTATTACTCTCCTTGGACACTTGTTAATAGCTAAGCTGCTATGATACATTGACTAAAATGTGTGTGTAGCAAAATATAATGATGTTAACTTAATATTACAAGTAGTAAATATAATAATTGTTGCAAATCATCAAATTTGTAAGTTATTTTTTTCCATTCATGTGAAGAATTTTTTTTTATATTGTCACTTTTAAGATTGTTGTGTTGCACTATGAAGAAAGATTTCTTAATTAGTGGCTCTTTTTTTTTCTATTTGTAAAATGAAAGTTTAAATGTTGATTCGCTATTGACAATTTAGCAGGAATATGTAACTATGTTCTAGTGTTGGAACAAACAAGTTTATCTACAAGTAAATGTTGGTTCTACAAGGTTATTAAATTTTGACATTTATAATATTACACCAATACAAATCATTGTTTACTTGTGAATCAGTAAGAAATGTGCTCATTTATTAGCATCACAGGTCCGCTGAAAATGCTTTTATATTATTATTTTTTAAATGAGGCTACTTGTTTCTGCTTCTACTAGTATAATATGCTATTTTATTTTATAATTAATTCACCAAGCTTTAAAAAAATTTAGTGAAATTGATAAAAAAATTTTGTGAAATTAAAAATTAATTTTCTTCGTTGTGTTCAGCCAGTCATAAATAGTCCATTACGTTAACATATGAAATAAATATATAGGCTATGAACTATAGAGGAAGATTTATTGTGTTGTTTTTTAAAATAAATTTTAGAAGTTTGGTTAAACTCATTTATTAATTAATCACATCCATATTGTATTTGACAATTTAAAAAAAATTATTGAAAATACCTACTGGAGCTATATCATTAAATCAAGTAATTACAAAATTATTATTATTAATCGGCAGTAAACCAAGTCCCTTTTTTTCAATTTAAAGCTCAAATATTTTTGTGTTAAACAAAATTACTAATGTGTGTAAATAATTGTGTATTTACTTTCAAACGCAACTACAATTTGGTCTCTTGGGGTGGGCAAAGCTTCAAAATGTCAACGTCAAAGCACAACTCTCCTTCACGTCCTGTCAACTTGGACACACCCAATAGCCTTCACATCTTTGAAAACTTTCGAAATATCTAACTAAATATGTCGTAATTTAATATATAATAGCTTTAAGAACACCCACTAAAAATATTTTAACAACTATCGGTGATTAAATTACATCTATAATGTAAGCATAGATAAATTCAGATTTGTTCCAAAATGCATTATTGAATTGTTTCAAAAATTAAAAGTAGTGTTGTTTAACACAACGAAAACCTTATCTTAAATTCAAGCTTTGACTTTAAAATAAGACTTTGACACACTCCAAATGGTCTTTATTAAAGTTAATTCAAAACAATTTATTTTTCTGCCTAGAATTTTTAAATACAATTCCATTCATTACTACTTGATTAAATTAACACTAAACTTGTCTTTACAAACAAAAGCTATCAGAATTAAATCTATATAAATTTGATAACTGAGTAAGTATACATTAAAATACATTTGTTTGAATTAAATGAAAATGTATATTCATTTTTAATTTGTTAAAATTATTATTACTGCAATGTAAATATAATGTTCTAGTTGAACCATAAACAAACATGCAAAAAAAAAAAGCTTCTTTATCTTTTTCACCCCCAATTTAAATATACATTCTGTAATAAATTGTTGAGAGACTAGAGCTTCTTTTATGTGGATTATTAGGTAGTTTGCTACATTTGGTTTCACACCAGATGGTTGATTTAATTTTAAATCATTTTTTGAAGGGATTTCCATTCTAGATGACATAAGAAGAGACAAACCAAACATAAAACTTCAAAGTCTTGAAATACAAATTTAAGGTATTTAATAAAAATGTACGCTTTGTAATATTTTTTAGCTACATACCTATACATGTCAGTAAATTACTAAGCAATAGTGACACTTAATAAAACTATAATCTTATTTTCATCTTGATGTTTCTATCAAAAACAAGTCAAAGTGCTGATAGTGCATGATAAGCTGCATAGGAAATAGTTAACGACTTTGATTTGAATAGTTACCTCAGCTACTTCAATCATCGTCGGAAAACTAAAATGATGTCATATTGTGTAAGTGCTTTGCCAAGTTGTATTATTTAATTAATATGAGATTGTTGAGACAATTTATAATGTTTGATTTCTCTGAAAGCATAAGGTTTTGTATTATTAGCAGGCAGCAGGTGGTAATTACACCACTGTTTTGATTACTCTTTTTTAAACTCATGAAAAATATAATTTTTTTATCTCTAAATACAAAATAATTATTATAATAATTGCTATATTTAGATTATCTTTTAACCAAAATGTAGTTGCAAAATACTTACTGCTATTAAATATTGGTAATTTGACACTGATTCAAATAACTTTACTATTGTATTGGAATGGGTAAAAATAATTTTTTAATAATTTTGTATGAGTGAACCTTAAACTATAAATTACTAGATTCACCGTGATGTTAGTAACAATATTATAACCTATATGCATTTTTGTGTAGATACTTTTTTATGAGGTGTTTAAAATAAAAATTGTTGAATGTTATCAAATTGGATTGTTATTTAAACGATGTCAGGTGTAATAACTTGAATGGTGTTATAATAAATGAAGTATGTTTAAAAAGTTTATAAAAAAAGCAATTGTTATACATGTGCCATAAATGATTAGTAGTTGTAATGTTCTATATGTACATTTTTAGTTTAATGTTTTGAATTTAAATAAATTGCCCAATTTTTGTGTGAAATTTATTCATGTTTCTTTTAAAAATGAACACTTAAATAGTGTAATTTTTGTAGTGTAAATGTATTAGGAAGTTCTTTTGAATAATAATTCACGATGTTCAATTTCAAGAACATACTTGATGTTTATATTATTTTTATTTTTAACATGTTTTTATTCCAACTCAGCATTTCTATATACTTGGATTGTGAAATAATAACAATAATAACAATACAGATATTTTATAAGGATATGTAGTCACTTCTGCCGAAAGATTGTAATATTTCATAATATACTTACTGACACATTTGATTTCAATCTTTGAAAGATAACATGGCCTGAAATATTTATGCTGATTTTGCTAAACTTTTTGCTAATTTAATAAATTTGCAAAAACATTATAAGAAACCAAAAATCATAGGACATCTATTTTAAAGTAATAAAGAAGAAAACTTGGGGGGAGGGGGGCCGGAAAGACTATTAAAATTGAGCATATTAGAAATTATAATAAAACAAAGGTATTAAATCAATTCAACAAAAAATAGAAACAATAATGAACCCTTACAAATAGTTTTTAACTATTGAATCACTCTTTTGTTGATTTGATATAACATAAAACAGTGTTTAAAGAAAATAATTTTTCTCTTAAGTTTATAATAATTTGCAGCAAACGCTGAACTTAGATTGTAAATAAATAGCTCTGCAACAATTGATATAGGTCCAAGATTGGTTTAGAGGCTTACCACAGGATTTGCCAATCACATGAGTAGAATGCATGGTTTAAACCGGAGTATTACACAAGATACCAGACTGAGTAATGGCAAATAACTTATATTTTGAAAATTTCCACTTTGATTTTTGTTCAAATACATCAAGTTTGTGTTTTTGAGGTGATCTTAAAAAAACATCACTTATTTAACTATTCATGTAAATGTGTTGCAACTTAAAAATTTTAACGGATAAATATATACATGTTTATATAGTTTCCAAGAAAAAAAATTAATAATAATTTTATAAAGACAGTGGGCCCTCGATTATTTGTCATTCACGGGACTGGTACATGGTTGAAACACAAAAAACAAAGTAAAAATATAGTCTTATAGTTTTATAAAAAATATTGAAACATTTATCTCTTACATCAGTCTACAATTTAACTAAGGCAACAAAAACAAAATATTCAATCATAAAATATAGATATATTGCTTGTGAGAAGAGTCTGTAATATTTTTCTGTTTTTAAAGACGACTACCTAGCCTTGGCTGCTAATTCGCTCATTTTGCCACAAAATAACCATAAGTGTTGAAGTAGGATGCTGTTCTATATACTGAAGAGCCATGTCGAAGGCTTGAAACAGCATTAACTCACCGACAAGCGGAGAGCGGGATGGTTGGATATGAATATCCACAAGTCAGATGTACGAGGGTCTACTGTTAAATATATTGTAATTTTAAAGTTTTGATCTACATATACACATATTTGTTTACATTCTAAAAAATATGTGGGCAGTTTTGTATTCAAGTTAATATTACTTTAATTCTTATTTTAAATGTGTCATATTATTCTTGCAAACTTTGAGCAGCTCTTTTGCATGTGAACCATTAATGTTATTATCCAGTGATGTGCGGCCAGACTGAGTAAATCAAGCACTTCCTGGCTGAGGTTTAGGTTAGTTTGATTTAAATACGCCCACATCAATCTAATAAAGAAGACAAATACAACCGTTTGAAGCTGTCACAAGTGTGTTGCCATAATACCATGTCACTACATTAAGCAAAACTGAAAAAAGAAAACAATTTTGTAACTATTGAAGAATTTTAATCAATATTTTACTTTGACAGCCTTATATATTACATTATTTTGTTTGTTGTTTATAATACTTCTTTAAGGTGAGATAGAAGGGGACCAAGGAAAAGCCAGGGTTTTTGCAGTTTTTATGGCATAACACATTTTTGACCAGAAAAATAACATATTGCTTGAGTACAAACATGGAGTTAAATATCATTCACATGAGGACCTCACAATTTCTTGAATATCTGTCAAGGGTGTTCTGGAATTTAATGACAACTTTTTCTCTCATTTAAAAAGTTTGTCATCTAATACCGCTATGCTCATGACAGATATTCAGGAACTGTTAATATCTGCTTGTGAAGAAAATTAAACTCTTATGTTTGTACTGGAGCAATATATTATTTATTATAGCCATAAACAAATGTTTTGCCATAAAAATGTTGATCTTTTCTCGCGGTACTTCCATCCCACCATAAATACAATATTTTTAACTTCTCAATTTCAATGCACCTGTAATAAAATTCAATTCAACTTTCCCAAAGTATTTTTATCTGTTGATAAATACACATTTGATTCATCTTTATGATTACTTTCACTGAGCACTTTGAACAAGTGTAATTTAAAATAAAATAAACGTGTCTTGAGCATTCCGATCATGTCCATGTGCTCGCTCATTAGTATTGACCTATGTATGGTAAAAATATGTAAAGATAACCTTAGAATATATCACTAGAACTGTTTTGGTTTTTTCAGTCGATCTAAATTCCATTTCAAGTCGCTTCTTTTCACTTAGTTAACCATTTAGGCCGCATATCACTGCTATTAACACATGTGTATTATGTGAGATAAAATTGTCTTCTCTAATATTCTTATGCCTTTCTTGAGCTAGTGTTTTTTTGTCCTTTTTATATTAAATATATATCACAATTCAACTTTTTTTTAATGCTATGCATGCAAAATTTTACATAGTTTTGAGTTCATAAAACTATCATCTTTTTTTATTAATTTGGTAAATATCCTCATATTTTAAAATTTTCAACAATCAGTTTGCAAGTTAGTAAATAATATACAATTTTTAAAGAGGGTGATAATATGCTTATTATACACAGAGTTCCTCCAAGCCTGGAAATGTTATGGAATTTCTAATTTTGTTTTCAATCTTTTCCTGGAATTGTTTATGTCAGCGGTTCCCAAACTTATTTTCTTTACCGTCACAATATTATCACATTTCACATGTTTTTTTTAAAGTGGTACTGGAAATTGTTTTGACATAACTGAAATACCCTCCTTTAATCACAAAATGCAATGCCAATTTAAGTTTCAAAACTGTTTACAAGTTTTAACAGCTACTCACTTCTTCACGTGACTTATTGAGAAGGATACACTTGCTTGGGATGGCACAGAGCTTTAAAGTCAGGAACCACAGACGATAAATAAAGTCTCAAGTCACTTTCAGCATTGCGTCTATTTCTGTATTTATTATTTTAAATAGGCATATGAAGAAAATGTTTCTCTCAAATACGTAGAAGAAAAGGGTAACAAAGCTTTAATAGCTTTATTCTCTAACAATGAGAACTTCTCCTTTAAATTTAACCAGAAGCCAATTAATAACAAAGATTTATGCTTTTCTCTATTTCAAAATCATTGGAAAGTTCAAGGAGCTGCTCTTTCTCACTCACGCTTAATATGGAGAATTCCAAAACTGCTGTCTCTTCCAGGGAATTTCAATCCAGTTGTTATTATTGGACATGGCTGGGAAATATTCTCTTAAGGTGTTTCCAAGTTCATTCAAGTGTTCTATAGCCATGTTCTTTACATTTTCGTCCAAAGAAAGCTGATTTTCTACCATAAAGTTGTGTAGGGTATCAAAGCACTCTGTTTGATTGCTGATTAAACACAGGATGTCTACCATCCGGGAAAATCAGGGAAAACGAGAATTAGCCGGGATTTTGAAGTGATCGCGAAAAAACGGGAATAAGTCAGGAATTTGGTAAATCACAATAAAAATCCGGGAAAATGATATTTTACTCAAATTATGAAATACAGTAAATTATTTCATTTTTTTGCTTGTAGCTGTGTAATATATTTTTAATTCCTAGTAAACAATTTTAATTCAAATTTTAAAACTTATTATTATTATTACAAAAAAATAATAATAGAAAAATGAGGGAGGAGGGGTGGGGGGGCAAGTTAAAAGGATGTTACATACTTTTTTTAGTCAGGGAATTTTAGGAAATGGTCGGGGATTTCATTGGTCAAGTGTAGTAGGACACCATGTAAACATGTTCCTTAAAGGTTGATTTTTTATGGACAATTTGACACGGTCATGCACGGTAAAAATGTTAATATTTGACCCCTGAAGAGAGAGGTTTAAACTGTTCATTTTTGAGAAAATGTCTGCCAAATAGGCCAAAGCCTGGAGCCACATTTGATCTTACATGCAGTTTGCTTTGTGAAAGAGATGGTTGGTAAGGAAAAAGAAAATTTTGTGTGTAAGTTCAAACAATCTTGTAGGAGTTCTACCTCGAGATAACCACTTGACTTCAGTGTGAGACAGTAAACAGTAAATGCTTGCCCTTTCCTCACAAAGCTCTGCAAAAATTTGCCATTACAGAAATATTTTGGCAAACACCTTGGAAGATTTCATGAACCCCCAAGGCGTTCGCAAACCACAGTTTGGGAACCGCTGGGTTAAGTTGTTTTGGAAATTCCTTTGTCTTTCTTTTCTTAAAAAGGTCAACAAATCTGAAGGAAACAGGAGTAAGTCAGTAGATAAAATTTTCAAGATGTCTGAGGAAATTCAAAAGATGTCTGAATCCCTTTAAATCCTGTTTAATTTCTTGATCAAGCCACTAAATCATTCATTAATATAAAACTAGGCGGTATTATTGTAATTTTTATTGCTCTTATTTTTGTTTTGTAGCTAACATAACATAAACTATCATGCACAATATGAAAAGTGAGAGTTGGGGTATTTAAAATTCACTTTCCAAACTGACTGATTATATCTGCACATGACTTATAAACTAACTTATATCTAGAACAGACACAACATCCAACCCCTGGTCGGTAATTCATCACTATTAAAGGGGAAACCCATATTTCACCAATGATTATTTGCAAGTGAGTTTATGTTAAGTTATATTTATTTGAATAACTCATTGCATCATGGAATGCATTAAAAAAATAATAAACGGTGTGAAAAGTTGCAGATTTAGGGCAGTTGGGAGCCTGCATTCAATACAAGAAAATACTTTGTGTATTTTGCCATAATCATTTAATACTCTTATCTTGGAAGAATTGTAGAAAATCCTTCAAACGTCCTGGAAAAAAAATCGTGATTTTGTGTAGTAACCCTGTTTATTATTAAGGCTAAACATAAATAACAAAATATAAAATTTAAATTGTTAGTAATTGTTAATTTTGGTGTTTAATGCTTGTACAGGTTATTGGCAGCTTTTTTTTATATGATTTTAGGTCAAACAAATTTAACCCAGATCATAAACTTACCAAAAAGGGAGTAAGATGGTCTGCCCTTTCCAGGAATATAACCTAGGGTATTTTTTTTATCACTATATCTATATGTCAGGCTTAAAATACTTTATTTTATTTACTCCCCAAGCTAATAGACATACTCGGCATGTCAATGTAAATTGTTAACAATCATATTAAATGTATACTTAATAATAACTACATAACATTTTTATGTTGGCTTCATAGTAATATTTGAAAGTATTTTAGACAGATTATAATGCACTTGAAATTATTTCTCAAACCATGTTTGTATTTGACATTATTTTGTAAATATTTAATGGTTTTTTGCTCTTCAAAAGTGAAATTATCAGTGCATAATGTACTATTGATAATTCAATGCTACATTTTAAGTATGTTCATTTATATCGGTCATAACAAAAAAATACGTTACAGAATAAAATATACAATATGTTTTAAAGTTTTTGTTTAAACCAAAGTAGATATTGTAGTCTGTGCCAAATATTTATATCTTTATTTGCTATTATTAATATATTGTATTTTAACTGATCTCTATTGAATGTCAAATGCCGTATTGAATTCATTTGAATCTATTTTAACTGCTGTTATATGTAAATGTATTGGTAACGTTTGTGTTTTGTATGTTAAATCAAATATTTATGATGTGTATTTTACTAAATAAAATTTAATAAAACAGAATATTTTATTTCACTGAAAACCCTGCTGATGTAAATATAATTTATATTAAACATAATCAGGAATTTCAATGGTGAGAATGTATAATCATTGGTGTCGTGTAGTTGTTTTTTCCAGTCTCTTAGCGTAAGATAAGTGTTATTAGTGCTTGAGACTTTACTTATATGTAACACAGTTGCTGACCCCAACTGCTCCTTCATAGATACACTTGACCATTCGAGAGCCAGAAGCTTTATTGGTCAATAAGTTGAAACCTAATTGCTCCAATTAGACAAATTACTTCTTTCAAACAGGTTCATATAGTTTTTATTATTAAAATACTTTTTCTGAATTAACCGCTGTAACAACAAAATCAATGGTAATTTTTAGAAAGTTTAATGCATTGTAAAAAGGCTAATTAAATATTAAAAAATATCTTAAAACCTTGTGAAACACATTAGGTTTAACAGGGGTAAATTACAAAATGTTTGTAAACCAGTAGGGCTAGTAAATAATAATTGACTCATACTTTTGAATGACACATTAAAAGATAAATGCACCCCCTTGGAAGACCTAGACTGCGGTGGTGGGATGAGCTGAGAAAAGGCCTAACCCGGCTGGGGGTAGCCAGAGATTGGAGAAGAAAGGCACTAGACCAACCAAGATGAAGAAAACTTGTCAAGGCAGCATGTGAACTTCAGGGTCTATGACCACTGAATTAATAATAAAATAATTTAAATATAAATGTGATTCACTACACAGTAACCCCAAATGTCATACAAACATAAACTTGATTATGTTGTTACCTAATCACTTTATTTTTAATTTTTCTAGACCCTAGGAGAGAGAAGTATTGGGATCCAAAAAATTTAACCCCTGATTTTGATACATGTCGACGTTTTATGACCCCTTGAAATTAAAAAATGTTTTCTCGATGCTGTCTGTTTCTAGGTCTAAAGCCAGAACCATGTAACCGATCAGGCTACAACTTGGTATCTATAGTTTTCATAAGGTTCCACTAAAGAGTTTTTTGAAATTAGATATTTAACCCTAAAATTAAGGATGGTTTACTAAAGGGCAAAAAGAGAAATCGATTTTCTTGAAATCCACTCAAACCATTTTGATTAAATTTTTTAAATCTAGGTATTGTTTAACACTACAAACAAAATGGCAGATCTCGTTTTCCTGTGAAAATTACTTATTTCATAAGCAGAAATCTCCAATTTGATCATATCTCTAACTATTTGAGACACACATTGATTATTATTGTTATGTACAGATTTATACAGAAAAATGAATATAGTTTATTTGAATATATGAGAATCACAACACAGAACATTAAATCTCAAATCTTCAAATGGAATACAATCTACCACTTCAACAGTAAACATCTTAATCTTGTTGTCAACAGTCTCTAAGCAACGCAAAACAAATGGTTTTCCAAAGCCAACTTTAGTTCTGTTTCTAACATCTTCCCACCGTTGAGTATGGATATCCTCAACTAATTGGTATATTGTGAGGGAACGTTGACCCTTCTTCTAGAACTTGTGGTCTTTGGGGGCTGTACTTAATTTCTAGAAGGATCTAATGAAGTTACTCTCTTCTCCTCGAACGAAGTACTCAGTGTTGCACATCTATTATCAGGAACTTCTAGTGTGTAGAGTCGTTGTATGGGTCTCAGAATTACACCTTTCCTGCGAGCCTTGTTATGCTATCGGATCCAGGAAACGGCTCCACAATTTTTCCCAGGGGCCATTCCATCCTTTTTGGAACCGTCTGATCCAACTAAAAGACAATATCACCAATCTTGAATAAAGTAGTGGACTTGTGGTTCCGTTTACTAAGTGCCAAAAGTCCCAGATACTCTTGCTGAAATCTCTTATTTATTTCATTTCTTAGATTGAGCGGATGACGGTTTCGTCGGTTCAGACTTTTAGCATCCAAGGCATCACATTAGGAACTCCCATTTCTTTTATTTCTTGTAGAAAACCGGCCGAGGTGAGAGGACTTAAATCGTCACAATCTTCTGCCCGGTATGCCAGTGGTCTAGAGTTAATGGCAACTTCTATACTGCAGAGAAGAGTAAGCATTTCTTGGGAAGTTAGGCAAGTCTAACCTTTCCCAGAAGGCTCCCCACCGTGGAGCACTAGGGGGGTTAAATTTCCAAGTCATATGTTCATTCGAGCTATGTTTAGAAATCTTTCCATATACAAGTGTTTGAAAATCGTTATTGGCACCGGTGAAGTTGGTGCCACTGTCAGAGTAAATAGCAGAATGACGCCCTCTTCGAGCTGCAAAACGCTGGAAAACTTGAGGGAAAGCTTCGGTGGAGAAAGAAGTAATCAAATCCAGAGGTACTGCGCGGTAGACAGCACAAGTGAAAACTACAATTCATGCTTTACACTCATCTCTCAGAAACAGAGGACCCGCCAAGATAACCCTTATTACTTCAAACACAGATGCCTCTCTTATGCGGTTGAGGGGTAAAGGAACTGGAGCTACCTCCGCATGTTTTCCCTCATTCCGCCGGCATCTGACAAAATTACAACTTTTATCACAGTTCTCCTCCCACCAACAATCCAGAAATGTTGTCTTAGGTGATTAAGAAGAAGTTGCACTATGATGTGATTTTGTTTCACATGCTCTTCCATGAGGAGAAGGGAAACAATAACATGGTGCGCTGGGAGAATCATCGGCATTCTGAACAGCTTCACATCTTCTCTAAGGAATAGTCTTGTTTTAATTCTGAGGGCACCGTCTTCCACAAAAGGATTTAGCGAGGATAATCGTTTATCACATGGCATATGGAAACTTTCCATTTAAATGAAACTAATGAGTCTACTTCAGCCTTCTCTAGCTCACTAGCTTCTAGATTTTCTTGTGAAATCTTCTCTCATCCTAGACAATTCTTCCAAAAACGAAGAATTCATGCAATTAGATGAACTACTCTTCGATAACTGGAAAAATATCTTGCATACCATGGTGAAGCTTCGTCGACTATAGTAAGAGAATTCACTGGAGTTTTCTTCATCTCCTCAGATATGTCTTTTTCGTCATACACATAGGTCCTGCTCGAGGCCAACAGTTTGGTAACTTGTGTAACCAGGCAGGGCCCTCCTACCATCGAGAATCTACCAGCTGATAAACAGAACATCCTCTTGATGGCAAATCAGCTTGGTTCATTGAACCTGGAATATGTCTCTAACAACTGGGATCGGTCAAGTTCCTGATCTAATTCACCCGATTTCTTACAAAAAAAGTAGACCATTTATCATTCCTACAAATCCAAGCCAACATTGTAGAGAAATCCGACCATACAAAACACAAGAAACTTCAAACCAGTAGATTCCAGCACATCTTTTAGCATCCTCGCACCAATTGTAGCTGCTAACAATTCTAATATAGGGATAGTTATTTCTTTGATGGGGGCTACGCGAGATTTTGCTTTACATAACTGCACACTTGTTTGATGATCTCTGGATTCACATCTAACGAAAACAACCGCCGCATAAGCATGTTGACATGAATTTGTCACGATAACTTCTTTCAAACCACCGAGGAATCTTGATTTCCACCAGTATAAGCTGATCCTTTACCCAGGCGAGAAACTCGGCTTTGGATTTTTCATCTACCCCTGTATCCCATCCAATGCGAGTCTTCCATGTCCTCTGAATCAACAGTTTTGCACAAAGAGTAACGGAACAGGTCACTCCCCCAGGATCAAAAATTCTTTGCGTAAGAGACAACATTTTCCTTTTTTTAACTTCTCCTACATTACACCTATTCAACCAGTCCACATTTAGAAGCAACGTAACATCTTGCAGACCCCACAACATTCCTAAGACGGAAGATAGAGGTGTTAATTCCCCTTATCTTGCGTGAATTGTCATTCTCTCAAATTAAATCTTCCTTTAGATAATACCTCACTAGACTGCTGGATAAACTGATATACTTCTAATTCACCATCAATGCTAGTGACAACGTTGTCCACATAGAAGCTCTATAGAAGTCTCTTAATATAAGCATCCTTTGAGTGCTTTGAGTCTTGACATATTAGACTGTTGTGTCTTTTACTACAGAAATCACATTTTAACTTAGTTATGCACATTTTGGAAATATGGCCTGTCTTCAAACAAAGAAAACATTATTTCTTATCCTTCAAAAGGGTGGTTCTATCCCTTAAAGTCTTCTTTTTGGCTAAGAAGAAACTGTCACTAACATGAGACCTATCAAATATATACATGCTATCAGAGGACTACACTCCACAAGAGCAGCTGCTGAAGGTAATATATCTTCGTTGTAACTTTCAGAATCTTTCTTCCTACCTTTTGACTTATCAGGGTTAGCAGTGATGGTAAATTTAGGTGGAGGGTGATCTGGTGGTCTAGGGGTAAGGTGTTGGACTTCTGTGCTGGGGTCCAGGGTTCAATCCTCGGTCCCGGCACAGATTTGTCTAATTACCAAACCCTTCCTTCACCTCTGACAAGACGTATATTAATCACAACTTGTGAATGTGGGGAATGCCAGGCCTCCACCGTGTTTCGGATTCTACGTTAAACGGTAAGTCCTCCGTTTCCTCTCACAATCACCCTACCATTACACATTAGCGTAAGTGCGTATAACCCGAACGGGTAGTAAGACGCGGCGCTAATAATAATAACTTTAGGTGGAGTTTTGACAACAAGCTTGATTCTCTCCGCCCCTTCTACTTCATTCTCCGGGAACTTCATCTAACTCTGAAGACTTCAGGCTCTTTTTCCTTTCCTCCACCACTCCTCTGCCAAGCGCGTAATATATCTGTAGTCAAACATGATTCTATCTTAGGGAACAACATCGCAGCATATTCTCTGAAGTTACCTTTAGACTCTCCAAAACACTAAGGTGAATTTAGATTTTATCATACAGAGAAGATACATCAGGAACGCTGCTGGCATTCATTAGTGATAATAATTATCTAGTGTAAACCTCTACCAATAAAAAATCTTTACCAAAGCGTGATTTAAGTTTATGTAAGGCATTAAAATAGTTCTCTCCAGTGGCCGGGAAATTGTCGACAATCACGGGCTTTGGAATTGGGTAAATTTGCTTGGATAAAATATTCATATTTGTCTGCCTTATCTAACTCCTGATCCTCTTAAATCTTCTGAAACTGGTTCCAAAAACCCAACCAATATCACTGCTATATACACCACGTTTCCCATTCAAACTGTTATTATCATTCACATTTCCGACTGAGTCCTGTCACCGTCGCCAGATGTTATGTACAAATTGACACGGAAAAATGAATATAGTTTATTTGAATACAGGAAAATCCCATTACAGAAAACATTAAATCTCAAATCTTCAAATGTAATACAATATACCACTTCAACAGTAAAAATCTTAATCTTGTTGTCAAAAGTCTCAAAGCAACGCAAAACAAATGTTTTCCAATGCCAACTTGAGTTCTGTTTCTAACAATTGTAAAGTTGTAGTACTATTAAAAATAAAAATATTTTATTTGATATATATGTTTGTAAAACCAATAGTTTCTAAGCTGTAAGCAAATATATATTTTATGTACGGTAGCTCTTTCAAAACATAAATTTATCATAATGTTCTTTCGTAAACAAAGATGTTCCTCTTTTCTTAATTTTCTATGACCGTGTATATAATTTTATCTATGCTCTTTGATGGATTGTTTCTTCAGCAATTTATATCTAATTTCACAAATTTGATGAGTCTTTATTATATGTCTCTATTTCAAGACAAAAAAAGTGTCTGTGCGGAGCACCATACCATTTATATTTAGAACATATTCTTAGTACTATTATATAACTTATTTGTATGTTATTTCCTTAACTAAAATTAATTATTAGCTTATTTAATTTAAATAACTATTTTCTAAAGCACTTAAAAAACCGCCTATGTTTGCCTTATGGCCAGCCATGGGTTGACGTAACCAGCGAACCACAATGTAATAAATATTCTACAATCCAGTTCAATCCGTGAATGCCCGAGGGGTGGGCACGGAGTTTGAATTGATAATTGGGGAACAGATCAAGCTAATTAATCCACTGAATGGGACCACAATATAAGTCACTCATCCACCTTACTCGCACAGAAAATAATAACATCGGGAAAACAGAATAATGGCAGGGCAAGATACTTGAAAGGCTTGGGAACAAGAACAGGAAAAGAAGTTTTTCAGAACGAAGGAAAGAATTCCAGGAGAAGGGTAGATTTAAGGATGCCAAGGAGTAAGACAGTGTCTTTCTCAGGTAAATGATTGATGAGTATCAGGCATATTCTCTAATTGAACAGATGGAAGATATATCTATCTTGGACTACTGGAACGTTCAACTGATCCCAATCACGAACCACCGTGAGGCATAAAAGTTAGTTAAAGTCAATGACTCCTCTACTATTACTAGAAACACCTGAAAGAAGTCACGAGACGCCGAAGGCCACAAACGTACCATCGTATCTAATGGTCCCAGAGGGCAAGTGCCCTAAGGTATCAATGCTTTACGTCTGCTCCCAATTGTGTGATCTCCCACACAAAGCTTTTTCAGTAACTACTTAGGAGTGGTAATGGCTACTCGATTGGAAGGTGAGAGAAATCGTTGCGACCCGGGTGAACTGGGAGAAAAATAGGTGAATCCTGGAAGTGTGCCAACAGGAGATAGTACTGAAACCAAATAAAATTTTGGAGATATCGCATGCCATATGGCAGATATAGGTGTTACAGAGGGCCGTGGAGAGAGTGACCTGCTCCTTATCCTTGAAATAGTTTTTCAGCGGGCAAATCCCCTCCATTCATATGAGCCCCGAAGTAATAAGTATACTTCACGTTCGGACAATCTGATGGCAATTGACAGTTGGTAGTACAATGTCCATATTTACACTTGACCCCTGACAATGCGTCATAAGTTCGGGGGAAGTGTCCAGACAGAATGAATTAATATGGGTCTGTGGTACAGCTCAACCGTTACTTTTAACACAACTCGGCTGGATCTCAACCAACCATTGTCACGATGAAAAGAGTAAACAGGATTTCTGAGCCCTCGTTTTACTCCGTTCCTAGATCCACCACCTGTAAAATTTAATAACCTCACTCGAACACTTGGATATATTCTCCGCCAATGTCTCAAGAGTGAGCTTCGCCACGAGACCATTTACACATCCCGCTCCTCGGAGGGACTAGTGTAAAACTGTACCTTGGGCACAGAAGAGTCCAGAGACCCTTACAGGGCTTCAAGGGCAGGAGTCACTCAAGTAGCAACTGCTGTACTGCGCTGTGGATAGATGTGGGCCAAGGAGGAGGAGCGTAGTTACCTGAGGATGCAGAGGAGATTACATCTCCCTTCGAGTAGTGTAACATTTTATTGCATTGAGCCATTACAACATAACACCCTCAATATTCTATCTTCCTGTCTCACCCGACCATCATTTCCCTCGGTCATAGCTCATAGCCAGTGATTAAATCTTAGCTAACGTCACCCCACACACTCAACCCCACCCGCCCGATATAAATTGTGGATACGCCCTGCCCCTGGAACGAGAGCTTGCTGTAGGAATAGAAGACGTATTTAGCCTACGCGTAAAGGAAATGGATGTAGAGACTCGTTAATACAACATTGACGGGAGCCCTGGAGATACACGTGCCACTAACCGAGTGGCCGGGGGGGCCTCACCCAGTAAAGGAAGGCTTAGCGGTAGTGATCACGTAAAGCCCTATCAGTGATTTAGTGCTTTAATTTAGGACCTAGTGCCACTGAGGTACTTTTATGCTACATATGTTTTATTAAATGAATTAAAATATGCTTATATTCTTTAACGTAAAGATTTATCGGAAAGCGTTAGCTATGTATGTTAGGAAAAAGTATATAAATGTTGGTTAACCTAACGTATCCCAAAGGGTGAATTGTAAAAATCTCTGAAATTTTGAAATGTATTTCTTGCCTCTCCGGCTTTTGGGAGGATTCGCCCCCCCCCCCCGCCTCCACATGCCTCCACACCCTCTCCAAAGCCCCTAAATTTACCATTCACCAAAAGCTAGGACACTAATTATCTTATAATCACAGCCCTGATTAGAGGGATCACAAGTACCGAAGGAAAAAAGGCCGAGCTTCCCCCCCGAGGAATGTCCTCTTTAGTAGAAGCCTTAGTCACGAGGGATTGAGAACGAATAATCTTATTTTGACCAGGTTCCTGCGTATGCCTCAAGAGGAAAACTATAGTCCGTTTCACTCTTACTCTGCAGTACAGGTCTTATGGAACACGCAGTTGCCAGATCTCACCCACTCGAAACAAATGGACATCTTTTACATTTAAACTTAGCAAATTATACAAACTTTAAGGAACAAACTGGAGCTACAAATAACACAAGTTAAAGGGGAAAAGGGGGGAGGCAATAGGAGTGATCGATTGGAGTTATGTGCTTTGAATACCCGAATCAGAGGATTATAAACTCAGATCTCGCAACTCACACCAGTTGCGGAAGATGATATGTGGACGGTTAACCTCATAGAAATCGTTAAAAGGTATTCTCTCAGAATTAAAGTAAAAAAATAATTAAAGGTTTTCACAACCTAAGGGATATGGTAAACCAAATCAACTAAATAAAGCATGAAGTGGCTTCAAGTTGATATTTATTTAATAAGAAATTAATATCATATGAGAATATAAATAAAAAATGACTAAGATAATCATTAAAATTTACAAAAGTTTCCAACAAGCCATTATTTCAATAATCTGGTTACAGGCGAAGTTTCAAAAAAGGGTAATGACAATTTATATATTTTGAGCACCAGCATTAAAGAACACAATAATCAAATGAGGCAATAGCCCTGTCATAACATTATCTGTAGATCACGACTTCAAATCATATTTCCCTGACGTAATAATAATCGTGAAAATATTATCCTCACTAATCATTTAAAAGTAAATACCTCTCATAAGTTATTTACAATTAGTCCATAATGAAGTCTTCAAAAGAATTAATCTACATCCCATTACAAACTAACCCCGACAATATTGTTTAATAAGTTGTATACTAGCGCCTAACTCAGAAAAGAGTTTTATTGTGTTTGTCAGTTGGCCTTACTATATACGATACTTTTAGTGTTTGTTCTAACATGTATTTAGTTTATAACCTTCATTGTATGATTGATTCTGTCTTGAAATTGTTGA